>VYZP01003999.1:0-31174 GCA_013400635.1 Hypocryptadius cinnamomeus
ACCAGGTTGCTCAAGGCCCCATCCAGCCTGGCTTTAAACACTTCTAGGAATGGGGCAGACACAATTTCTCTGTTCCAGTACCTCACCACTGTGGATGCAATAGCCTGGTCAGAGACTGAGAAAACGGGCTTCATTTTCTCACAGTGGACTTGTGAGACTTTTTTGGGAGTTGTAGAAACGATGATAACTTGTTAGTATAAACAACCTGCAGGTGGTGTTTTCCTACTCTGTTTTTCTGTTCTTCTCAAGGACTGTTTGTGAGAAAGATGTTTTTGTTAATCAGTCAATCAAGAAGAATGTGTCAAATCTGTCTATAAAAGAGGATTTTTGTATTAAAGTCTCCTTCTCCTGCAAACCAGCCTTCAAGTGAATTTGTGTCATTTCTGGCTCAACGGTGACATACTACCACCACAGAAAAGAATGTTTTCCTAATAAGTAAACTAAACCTACTGTCTTTCAGTTGGAAGTCATCCCCCGTGTCCTATCGCTACCACACCCTTGTAAAGGTCCCTCTCCAACTCTCCTATAGGTCCCCTTTAGGTGCTGGAAGGTGCTATGATGTCTTCCCCAGCCCTCCTCCAGGCTGAACAACCTCAACTCTCTCATCCTGTGTTCACCGGAGAGGTGTTCCAGCCCTCTGATGATCTTCATCGCCTGGGACAAAGAGCAGGAATGACAAAAGCAGCATTGGACAATCCAGCAGCCTGTCACCAGGGTGGACAGAGGCACAGTACAATGATGACATGCAGAGGGCAAAGCCCAGTCCCAGACAGATCCTGCCCAGTTATATCCTTTATCTGGCTTTGGTTATAATTACATAGATAAAAGCAAGTCTGAAGCACAACACTGCCCCAGATTAACAGAATAGGGAAGTAGGAGTAGGGATCTGAGGTGGACCTGGAAGTACATATAGTCTGGCAGTTGTGGGCAGCCATGCCTGAACTGAACTGGTATAAAGAAAGGGATATAATAAGGTCACCATTTTAGAAGAATTATACTTAAAAGGCAGTAAAGCTCTGCTGAAGATGTAAAGCTCATAAGCCAGTTACTGGTATTAACTGTGCCTTGATGGGTATTGAAACACCAGCATACATGACAGACAATTCAATATGAAAGACACAGCTATTCAGCAGTCTACACCAGAGACCGAGGTGCGAGGACTACACAGAGGTAGAAACTGAGGTAGAATAACTTACAAAGAGGTCTGGATGAGGCCCTGGAGTTTGTATCCTTTGCAGCCAACTCTCGGGAAAAAAACATACAGAGATCAATAGAAGTCCCTCAAGAGAGACAACTGCACGACAAATTAAACCAACAACTGACTTCGCCAATAGTGTCACTGGCACCATGCATTAGATCATCCCTAATGACCAGCCATACAAACACGGAGCCCTGAGCTCTCTGCACTGATGCAAAGAGAAAAGTCCTATGCTAAACCAGACACATCCTGTCCTGTTTCTTCTTGTCAATCTCTCCTCAGAATATCAACTTTTCCTTTCTTCTCCTGACCATATTTCCTCTACTCTTCACATGTCTGCTCTGATCTGTCTGCCCCTTCTACAGTTCACTTATTATGTCTTTCTCCTCTTCCTCCCATGTTTTTTTCCTTGCCTCCAGACCTTAGCGCAGGGCTGCCAAATCCCCACTTCAAGGGTGTAACTCGGCTGATTTACTTTCCTTAAAGCAGTGACTGCTCTCATGTAAATTACCCGCCAAACCCAGCTTGTGAAACGGGCTTGTTCACTAAACTCTATGAATAGGAAAGTAGGCACAGCTGGCCTATTCATAATCAACATAAAAAATAGATTAGCACTTTACAGATTAAACATTATTGTTTCAACAGTTAACATAAATCAACTACACTTACAGGCCTAGCATTGCTGCTGCCACTGCAGGGTGACAAGTACTGCAAAGGGAAGGGCTGACAGTCCACAGTGCAGTGAAACAGCCTGAATGTAAGTTCTCCTCTGGCATCCCAGAGGAGTGTGCACTGCTAGAGGTTGTTACCAGGACAAAAGTGGGCTACGGAAACAAAGCTAGGGGGGTAATTTTGATTAATTCACATGCATTTCCAAGCAATCTAGCAACCCACTATTCTAAAGCCAGAATCCAACTGCCTTTCTTCCTTCCTTCCATCAGGCTGATGCAACTCAAAAATTGAGCAAAAAAATCATCTTCTGGAAGAGGAGTGGGACAGGAAGCCTCTAAAGCTACTGGTATGTAGCTCTGTTTCCTATATTTCAAAATATTTGGGCTTCTGTGGATGAGGATAAACAGTTTGGTGGATTCCACCTATTGTAATCATCTCAAAAAGCACCTCATTACAACCCAAGATTCACCTCACCAAAGAGGGGCCAAGTACTGAGATCCACTTTAGACGTGTCCTGTGGAGAGCAAGGCCAGGAGAGAGTATCCCAAAGTGGTCAGGCTGCACTTTCTCCCTCATCAGGTACAAGATGCTAAGTCACTGGAGAGACTCAGTCCAACACATTGTGATCAGCGTGCTATGGTTGTGTAGTCATTAGAGAGATAAGGCCCACAGAACCAGTCTGCTCCATACCTTTCCATTCCTTCCTGCTGACTCACTGAGAACCACCCACTGTCTCAAATGTTTAACTCGGAGCAGCCATTCTGTAATTCCTGAGCTGGTTTTAATGACTGCAAGGGACTGGCAAAGGCCTTGGCCAGGATATCCCATTAAGAAACACCCTCACACCTCTTTCAAACAAAAAGGAAAAAAAAAAAAAAATAGAAGAGGAAGAGATTAGGTTATGGTCCAAAGGACAAAAGATGGACCATGAGGGAGGCATTGGCTTATAGGTTTTCTTGGCAGCCAGGGCAAAGACATTAGCAGTTTACAAAGGGCAAGGTGGGAAAAGTTACATGGAGAGACTTCTTTACTATAACCCCTCTTAACAAGCCCTAGCAATTTTAATTGCTCTAGCCTCCTTCTAGCCTTTCTTGATAAATGGGAATAGCAGTTAATAGACCTGAACCAATCAGCTACATCCAATAAGGTGCTTGAGAAAATTAGCTTTGCTCTCCATGCACAACTGATACCACCTCAGTTTCATTCATTATCCAAAATGAGCTAACTAATGTAAATTTTCTACTAATAATTTGAAATTTGGAAGGATTGGTGCTGAAGAGCATTTTCCAAGAACTTGCCAATTTGAGATGCAGTGGTTATGTGAGCTTTGTAAGGGAGAAACTTGTAGGTTTGCTTCAGCTGAGCTCTCCTGGCACAAGCAACAGGACACGTGAGTTTACTTCTTCAGTTGTCACAGACAGCTTCAGAGGTTTGGTTCCAAACTACACATCCTGTAAAACTAAATACTGCAAACCTTACAGAAAATAAGTGCAAAATGTGCCTAATGCTCACATACGTAACATGACAAAACCTCCTCAGGCTGGTCTGCCTATAAGGAACAAACACACTTTGCTGACTAATGGTGTAAAGAACATTGAGACACCTTAGATCCCAATTTCTGCCTCAATTCTCAAAACATAAAAGCATGTTGAGTGTGTGGCTTCTCATAAGGAGAATTTCCAATGCTCCTAGCAGTTTTTTCACAGGAAAGAAAACTTGAAAGCAGAGTTGAAGTGTTTTTTTATGGCTCAGCATCCTTCCATAGAATCAAGAGCTGCCTGTCAGACAGATCCCAGAAGTGCCATAAAACGAAAATTATTAGATCACTGTACGTCTTATAAACTCATAAAAATTTTATGTGACTACTCTGTGTGTTAGAAAAATACAGGTATGTCAAGGTCAGGCCCTGTAACTCCTTATGTCATTTGTTTCATCTACAAATAACCTATTGTCAAAAGTTGCCTGACTCACTGCATCACGTTTTCATGTTTCTGATGGGTCAAGAGCCAAGTAACTGTGGAGATGTAAAATTCTGAAAGAAATTAGGAGACAATAACTAGGCAGCATCAAGTAGGATATTAAAAGATCACTGGGCAGGCAGATGATGGGATTCTTCACTCCCTCAGAGAAAAATCAGACATAGTAAACCCAGCCTGTGTCAAGGTCAGAGCATCAAGAATATTTCAGAGGGTATCAGCAGTGAGCTTTGAAACAGAAGCCAGTCCCTCAACATAGCACCTCGATGTTTCTGCCCCTACACAGATCCAGCAGTGTCAGAAATGCCTGGAGATTGCTGAGCAAAGGAAATACACATTTGAAAAAATAAAGTCTCCATATGCAAGAATAAGGACTACTGATCCCAGTTACAGACTGCAATTTCCAGTAAATGTTTGAAATTGGAAGGGTTACCCACATGCTGAAAAGTGTGTTCTGTCAATGGCTTGAGCATTGCTGTGCAGCAGATGCACCACTTCTGCAGGATGTGGACACTGAATATAGCCTGACACAGCTGCCATGTGTACTGTCAGCCAAGATGGATTTGCTTCAGAGCAACACTTCAGGTATAATCAAAACTCTGAGAAAACTGTACTAAACACAGTTTACCGTCTGCACAAACACTGAGCCAGCAAATTCCATGCAGTTATGTCATACACTAACCCCCAGGCACCTAAAGAATTTGAAAATTGAAGGCAAAAAATGTCACTAAGCATCCAGTTCAGAATTATTTTTACCAGGCCATTCCCCATTGCACTTTCTATCTGAAGCTTTTCTCTTCCTCACAGAAGGCCTCCAAACAATCCTTCAGCAAATCTACTGTCCAACTTCCTATATTGTAAATCTTACTAATTTGAAAGAAGTCAAAGGAGATTATCCTATAATCTATACTCAAAACCTTCCCTCTCTTACACTAAGGGGCCTAGAGTACCTAGGAAGAGACCACCATGATTAGGACCCAGCCAAATTCTCCCAGGAGCTCTGACTGGAGAGAAAACCCATGGCAAGAGGCAGTACCTTCTTCGAAAGCTCCCCTGGCAGTAAGGACACCAGGCTGTCCCTGGCACGACAGTAAGGGTCAGTAACACTGAAGCTTGCATATAGAGTGAGCAGGGACACAAGAAACAAAGCAAGGTTCACTACCTCAGCCACATAAAGCTCTCTGTTTACCTTCCCCATCTGCCCTTGGAGCAGCAGTTCTGGACAGCTGCTGCCCACACAAGGGCTCGGTGTAGAGGCAGCCACACTGGGATCTGCCAGTGACTGGGGCCTCTTACCAGAGACAAGGCAGGGCAAGCATAGCAGAAGCTGCAGCAGCAGCGGGACCTGCACAGGCAGCCACTTGTGCCTTTCAGTTGAGTAATGCAGGACCATTTGTTCTGGGTGACATTAATGCTATTCGCCATCCATCTCAGACTCTTTAAATTACCTTTTTATGGCCAAAATCCTTTTCATAATAGATAAAAATCTCTTTTTTATATCCCAAGTTATTGAAAGAAATGTGAAGGTTTTTTATTTGTCATTACAGTTTTAATAAAAATGTGGTTTTTATTGACGTCTGCTTGGAAGCCCTGCTGGGTGTACTGCAAGAGACTCAGAGTGGTGGGAGAAGGGCCCTATCTTCCCATCCCACCTTCCAGCCCCTAACACTGTCACAGTAACGGCCACCACAGCTCAGCTTCCACGCTGGGGGGTATTGGAGGGTAATGCAGAATGACGAGATTTCCTGTGACCAACAACACCCATAGCAGGTAAAGAGGCTCTTGCTGACCTAGATCTGGTTGCCCAGAGTCTGTTAGTGATGTAACGCACAGTGATGGACTTCACAGACCATCATTGCAGACCATTCACAGCATTGCTGCAGATGGTGTTTTAGGACAGAACCAGGTTCATAAGTAACAGGAGACCTGGGTGTTCAGCAAAGCCATTCTGCATCAGTCCACAGCCCCAAGCAACCACGAGAGGGATTGTGCACTGTGGCATACATCAGTGCTTGTGGGCAGAGCACTCAACCACAAGGCTGTGCAACACTGGAGGAAGCAGGCACATGGCCTGGCATCCTGAAAGGGTTAGACAACACTACCCGCCCAGGAAAAACCTTTCTGGAGCCATAACAGAACCTGCAGCAACCTCCATTATGACATGAAGACCTTGTGATCTAGCACAGTAAATGAAATTTCTCTAGAGCACCATATGGATGCAGCTACAGAAAGTGGCTCATATTACCTTGGGATGCTGTAGGACATGCAGTATAATACCCAACAGCCTATTGAAAGCCTAGCTCCTCTCCCACAGGGCTGAGCATTACTTGAATCATTCTGCAAATCAGAAATAAGCATATGTCTCGCCAGAGCTTAAAATACTCATCGACAATTCCAGAAGAATCAGGGAATCAAGTCCATCCTTCTCCCTGTCACTGGCACAGCAAAGGCTGCCATACTATACCAAGAACTCATACAGAAAGAGGAATAAAAATAGGTTTTTTTATTCCGGCTATTTCTCATACTCTCATAGCAGTATGAGGACAGGGAAATCTCTTGCACTGGGGATTAGCACCTTGCTATGGTCTCATTCTCTGTCTTTCCCATGGCAGTACACATGGGCATACAATTTCTGTCTCTCCCTGTCAAA
Source organism: Hypocryptadius cinnamomeus (assembly GCA_013400635.1). Lineage (NCBI taxonomy): Eukaryota > Metazoa > Chordata > Aves > Passeriformes > Zosteropidae > Hypocryptadius > Hypocryptadius cinnamomeus. The sequence goes on from VYZP01003999.1 coordinate 6,497, forward strand.
TGCTCATGCAGCATCACTGCAGATCACTGCAGTGACCATATTCCCAGGTGTATATGGGTACATTTCAACAACAGACGAATAATATTTCATGTACCTATCCCAAAAAAACTCTTTGAGACCTTTGGGAGTGCCCTAGTTCCAATCAGGACCAGGTTAATTTTTTGCAATAGACAGGAGGGGTGTGGCCAGGACCCTAAAGTTACTTAATACCACCTCATGCCATTGCCAGTGGCAGGAGAAAGGGACTCTCTTTTCCAAGGAGAAGGGGCTCCTTCCAATCGAGTTAAAGTGGTGGACAGAACAGTCAGGTATTGTTTATTGTCAGGGGCTTTTCACGTAAATTGTTTCTTTGTTTTATCCCTTTCATTATTAATATTGTTGCTGTTGTTGTTTGTTTTCTTATCTCGTTGCTGTTTCCAGTAAATTGTTCTTATTCTAACCCGTGATCTTTTGATAACATCTGAGACTGCTCAGCTTCAACCATTTCTACTCCTCTGCCACAGTTTCAGCAACTGTTAGATGTGAAGGTAAGTCAAGAGACAAGGAGAGACACTCATTCCCATGGCTAGTCACATGCCTTACACCAGCCCGTCGCCCCCCAAGCAATGACAGCCTGGACACAGCACCTGGGCAGCCACACAAGCACCCCATCAACATGGGAAAGAACCTCCTTGGGACCACACTGCCCTCAGCTGGGGGGGTGCAAACTTTATCCTTGTCCTAATCCCCAACCAAACTACCTCACACCAGAGACAGGAGCAAACACCAGAGACAGGAGCAATGACTAGAGAACCTGCCCAACAGGAACCTGCCAGAAAGGAGCAGGAACTGGGATATTTCTCAAAGGAAAGAGTGACAGATGGGTAGGAAGGGAGTGTCTCCCACCAAGGAAAATTACCTCCAACACGAGTTAAGGCTTGGGCAGAGTATGGAGTATACAAACATATCAAGAGGGAGAAAAAAAAGCCTTAGGGAAAAGGTCAATAAGTTAATTTAAAAACGCCAATGTGTAAGGATGGCCTGGAAGCTGATGAGCACACTTTTCACTGTGAAAAGTGACATCTTGTTGTACACAGAAGTAATACAGTGGTGCTGAGTGGGTAGACCTAGGCTGTGGCCTACTGGGATGTGCAATACAAGGAGGTATTTTGGGACTAGAAAGAGGTAAAAGTGTGTGTTGGCGTAGAGAAGAGTACACAGTGAAGCAAGGAGATGTCCCAGTATCTAAACTGTGACAGCACTGTGCAGCAGCAGAGAAGTGAGACCCATATTAGGGAATGCACTGGGCAGTAGTGGAGCCAGGCAACAAAGGCACAAAGGATATTTGGAAAATAACGGGGTTGTAAATTAATTTGGAAATTACGGGGTTGTAAAAGCTGACAAGTCCTTCTGCAACCACTCCATCCTATGACAAGGGATGCTGTGATATGCCCTTAATCAGAACAGAGTGGCATCACTTCCCCAACATCCCTGTATCCCACAGCCACACGACAGTTGTTTCCAACAAACCTACCAGAGGGAGGAAATATCCCTAATCCTAATGCTGTCAAAATTTCTTCTACTTTTTCTAGTTTCTAAGCACAAAGATTTTGTGCTCTTAAGGTGCACCCACTCTGGAAGTTTTATTTTCCAGCACTCCTCATCGGTCTTTCTCCGTAAATGTGTGGTGTCCACATCTCACCAGAAGTTGCTTGGCTCTGCTCTGCATGCACTTTGTTGAGTTAGAGCACTTAGCTGAACCAGCTGTCTCTCCCTCTGTCATTAATAGTTCTGCAGAGAAAGAACATATTCAGCTTGCTTTCATTTTCCACGCTTGACACCTTTTCACTTTCAGATTCTTGTTCAAGCAAGGAAGATAAAAATAGAGGTAGGAAAGACTCTTTCATTCATATCTTAACACCCATTCTTATCAACACAGCTTTTCCCAACTGCTTCAAGGAATACACCCAGAGCAAGCCCAAATTGCACTATCTCCACTGTCTCCCCAAAAGATTCTTGCTCTGTGATCTCACTGGTGATTGTTTCTAGGAGTTACTGTAAAGATTTCTTTGCACAGCCTCTCCCACTGCTACTACTTGTGTTACCCTGTGAATCCCACCCCACCCACCTCAACTTCTTGCATCTAACACTCCAGAGAATTATCACCTCCCACCATCACTCATCCAAACCACTGTGGCTGAGATTAAAAAGCCAGCATTTGCTCACTACTGATTATTTTTATCCCAATGATCCCTGATAGGTACACAAACTGGCCCTGGACTTAAAAGAGGGTTGGACAGGACAACCCACTAGTCAGCATATATGATGCTTCTGCTTCTGTGTCAAATCAACACATACCATTTGCCTTTACATCAGAGCTACTGCTGCAGCTCCCAGTCCCCAGCCATGACACTGGTCTAAAATGGGAGACCTCCCCATCAGCAGGGTATCAAGTAGGTTTGTGTGGGGACAACAGAATCATGGTGGACTGCCATAAATCCACCTCACAAATGCTCTGTCTTTGCTCAAACATCCATCCCATTGGCATGATCTGCATTTAAGCCAGTTTTCTCACAAAACATTTGTGAAACATCCAAGCCTGTGATAAGATTTGCAGGAGTAGGTCACATCAGAAGGCAGACTATTTCTAATTGACTGAAAATATAATGCTTCTGTACATGAAATTGGCTTTTTTTGATCTTCCTGCCCTTTTGCAAGCTCTTGCCAAATTTGTTAGCTTGTCACATTCCTCCCTAGGTATCTCTGTATTTCCAGTTGCTCCTTCTCCCATTTGTTCTGCACTGATCCAAGCTGTATGTAATTACTTCTTACCTACACTTAAGATTCATCTGAAGAGCCCTGCTCTTGGGCCTGATGGAAGGACTGGAAGTCTTACCACTGAATTTGAGAGCAGCAGGACTAGGCCCAGGCACTCTGAGAAGGTTCCCTCATTGCCATTTTTTCTTCTATTTGAATTCATCTGCAAGTTCTCAGGTGTAACGCTGGCCCCAGGAGGGAAAATTTCAGGAACCCTCTCTGCACTCTTCTCTGCCCTGATACTCCACCTTGTCTCTCTGCCACCTATATTTCAGATAAGTATATCGTATTTAAAATATACTGAGGATCTAGCTGCACTGGAATTTAATTTGTTCCTGAAGCAATCCTATTAAACTCTCTAGGCTCCAGCAATGACAGTTTTGGTGCATTAGGTTCCCAACTTCCTTCTGGTTTTAAATATCTTGATTTGGTACCTTGTAACTATTACTACAGGCACTTACATCAGCTTTTAATACTGCCCAGTTTTACAAGGTCCTTTATTTTTATACATGTTATTCTCTTCTTTTATCATTGCTCTCTTTCCCTTGTTACCATTTCCTCTCCATCACTTTCTTACCATTTCTACCTTTTTTACCCTCCCTCCTCCGTAATTTTAAAATTAAATTTTACCCAGCACTGCCCATGTGAAAGAAGTGAATGCTATGAGGTAAGGTTGCTGCGGAGACTGCATTTGAGCTGCTTCACTGGGAATCAATGAGGCACAGAGTGTTCCTCTAGCTCCCAGGAAGCATAAAGAAACCAGGGATTATCAGTGGCAGCTGAACACACACTTGAGAGAAAAGGTCCCACCTCCAAGCACCAATTTCAGTCTTTAAGAGACACCACACAAACTATGCCAGAGGTGCCTAGTTGTGGTAATTTAATGTGGGTTAACTTTGGGGTGGCTTTCCACAGCTCCTGTGGAAGGGAGATTGCCACGTGGAAGCCCACAGAGGCAGAGGCCTGCAGGGAGCAGCCAGCCTGCTCTGCTCCACCTATCCACTGAGCTATGAAACACAGCAGGTACCAGCCTTACTACAAGGATGGAATGCTGATAGAGGCAGCATGCTGCAGACTGGAGGCTGACATTAACCCTGCCATTGAACTGTAGGGAAATATTAATGGTCATTCCTGACTAGACAAAATGTAGACCCTTAAACTACACAGAGGCAGACTCACCCCGTTCAAATCTGCCCATAATATACCCTCTAATGTGCAAATACTTCACTTATATCATGTTTCCCCCACACCTCCTTACCACACAGTCAGACAGGCCAGAACAACCAAAACAGCCCCAAAAACATCTATATATGAGAAACAACAGATGTACACACCACTTCCGTTCTTCAACCTTCTGTCTTCCTCCCGCCCCACACACACTTTCCCCAGCATCACCTTTGTGCACTGTTGCCTCCTTTCTCCCTCCTTACCATGTCAGTTGTGATTCTTGAAATGCCTCCCCTTAACCTGGGCTACAGTGTGAGGGGACATCTTGTCAAGAGCAAGATGCAAAGTAGCAGAACACCCTCTGTAATTTACCGTGGTTATTTCCCTTATATCTAATGAACACAGTCACTTACCTCCTGATCTCAGTGCTGTGGGCTGCTGAGGGTTAATGATGGCACTGACTCCTGAGCTACTGTGTTACCTGACTGCAGCACCAAAAGTGATTTATGCCATTATTTTCTTTGGGGGTTAATTAGGGGCTGGAGAAAGTAAAGGGCTGTCAGTGCTAGCTGGAATTGGTCTAGTGCAGCTAGGGGAGAGCAGTCATCCCTCACAGAGCTCTGCCAATACATCTTTGTCCTGAACATCAATACCTCCAGCTCCCACTCCTCAGCGTGGCAGACAGTGCTCCATCCTGACCTCCAGCAACCCTGTTCATCTTGGCATACAGAGTACACTACTGTGTTGAGTCCTGCCATTTCCATCTGGCTCCTTCCACACCCTTACGCCTCTGTTATCTTCTCCTCACCAAAGCCTGCCAATAATACCCATTGATGGACAGGGAAAACTCGCATGGCCTTCACCCAGAAGCAAGGAAGAGGTATCTTCCCTCGGTATCTCTTATAGCTGAGAAACAGCAATATTCCTTCCTCTAGCTGCTGTTTTCCTTCCTCTAGCTGTCCAGGGCTTGCTGAGAAGCCAACACAGGCTATGGCTGCTCCTACCTCTTTGCCCAGATCCTCACGGATAACTTGCTCAATCTCCTGCCTGGTGCTCTGTGGGGCCTGGCTATGCAGCACCTTGAGGGTGCGGGTGTACTCCTCAGGCAGGAGGTAGTCCAGCGCTCCCAGGTGCTGTCCCACCTTGATGAAGGTGCCTCGGTTGGAGCAGCACAGCTCCCGGAGGCGCTCAGCAGAGCGCAGGTGCACCTGCAAAGAGACCAGAACATCAGTCAAGCCCTTCTGCTGTCTGTTACATGCACATGTCCACATACGCATCTTTTTTTGGCCAGTATTTAAGCAGACCAAGGATTTCCTTTCTTGATTCTGGGCATCATCATCTAACATGTCAGTTCATTATTAGGACTCTGGCTGGATTTAAAGGGTCTGAACCAGACCAGGACAAGATGCTTCAGAACATAAAGGGTTTCAACACTCGTTTGTATAGGCACCATGACCAGTAACAGCACATTAGTTTTTGGCCCATCCTTGCACAGAATAAAATGTCTGGCCATAGGGTAGCAATGGTTTGTCACTGTGATTCTGCACTAGGATGCACAGTTTGGAAACTCCTTGTCAAAAGAAAAAAATCACAACCACAACCATTATGTTATACTCTGAGCATGAGTGCAGTGAATTAAAATGAGAAGAAAACCACAGATACTATCCCAGAGACTTCCAGGAACTCAGAAGAAGAGTCTGTTAAAAATCAAAATTACAGATCTCTCCTTGGCAGTGAGGAGGACAGTATATGGGCAGTCCTTCATCTTCCTCACCTCGCTTTTACACACACAAGGGGAAATTACATTCCTCCAGTCCAATCAGGTCTTGGGTCTTACTGCTTACCTTGCCAACAAGTCTGCAATGACAGTCGTTTGAGCAACTAAGTGTTAGAGACTTGCCAGCTGTGCTCACAGTGGCAAAAATGCAACTATCAAATGACAAAACCCATTGCCAACCACTTGCCTGGTCTGTATTTCAGCTCTTTAGGTTCATTTTGCTCCTCAAGAATATACCAGCCACCACATCCTTCAGTGACAATGATTTATTCTCCCTTTATTACTGTCACTAGAAAAGCCTGCCAAGGACACAGCTATATTGAATAATATTTAATGAACTTCATATAAGTTTACCCTGATACATTAATAAAACCTACGCAGATCAATAACAAAAAAATAACCGTACACCCATCTCCTGTTAACGCCTGACACCAATCTGCATGAAGTCTCCTCATTCCTCTGGCTTCTGTGTCAGACATCATTAAAGGTCAAATCCTGTGTCTACAGCCCCCATTTGCACAAGATCCTGTGGTGATGGACTCCAGCAAATGCCTTGAAATACGTGACAAAAAGGAGCAATTCCACAAACATTCATGAACACCACATACACCCACACCATTCAGTAGCTATCTTTGCTCTCTGTGCAAAGCAGTGCCGTGTCACATCATGGGACAGGCTGAGTATCTCACATTTGGGAATGTGTCAGGGACAGACTGAGTGCTGAGCTGCAAGTGCATGAAACACAGGCCTAGGGGAGTGTGAGGAAAAAGCCTAATGTGCAAGTCTTGCCCTCAGTGTGAGACTCGACAGTTTGATGCACACGTGCTCACACACACGTACACACACATTTTCCTAAGTGGGCACATATGGGCAAGTGTAACTCAAGCTAGGTGGGTGAGCTTCCCCCAGCATACTGCCAGCTCAGAAACACTTGCACATGTATAGGCTGCAAATAACACCCATGAGTATTCCTCAAGTCTCCCACATCATTCTCCTCCATTTTACACAACAGCTTTGAAGCTCCTGCTGTAAAAAGCCTCTGCTCTGGCTCTTTCCCTGTTCTCCTTCCCTGGGTGCAGCAAGGACAAATGCAGGCCAAAAGGGAACAAGGAAAGGAAGCTGTAACAGAAGATGAGAGAGCAAGAAAACCAGGGTGGGAGTAATTGATAAAAGAGAAAGGGAGAGAGGGAGCCAGTGCAGCTGGGTTTTTTGTCACAGCACCAGGAGTACAGCCCATCACAGAGAAACAGCTTTTTAGCAGCTCCAATAGTCACCCTCTACCCACTGCCTCCAGCTGTGGAGGAGAACCCCTGCCAGCAGTGGAGTAGTGGCCAACCACACACCTCAAGGTGTTGGGCAACCATAGCCAAAGGCACTGGCAGGAAACAGGGGCAAGGCTCTTTAGAGATATGTTCCAAGAAACCCAGCACTGAGGTCCCAGCATTGAGCTCAGGCCAGCACAGGGCCCTGCAATCTCTCACGCACAGCAGGAGCCCATCAAATGACTCCAGGCTGCAGCATGACTCAGGGCAGAGCAGAGCAACCTGGGGCTGTAGTGCAGTGCTGGGTGTCAGGACAAGCAGCCAGCTCAGGGTAGCTGAGGTGCTGGCACCAGTGCGTTACCCACACCACATGGATTCCCAAGAGAGATGGAAAAAACAGGCTGGAAAACTCACATAGCTAAAAATGCAACTGCTTGTAGACACACTTGCATATAGGTTCTATCTTCACATCTGGGTCACTGCTGGGAAGGAGGTGGCAACAGCCCCTCTTTCCTCTAGCACAAGGTGAGAGGAAATTTTTGCCCTCACAAATTTATGCACACTGTTGAGAAGCTGGTTGGCCTCATGGATGCAGCAGTCCTGGACAAGATGATCCTTACAGAGGACACCAGGAACAACACAGAACAAAACCCCCTGCAAAGCATCCTCCACAATGCTCTCACAACTGGCTTGGCTTAAACTCCTAAGAGACAGACACCCTGGCTGGCTGACTGGACCAGGGAACTCCAGCTCCTGCACTTCTAGAGAGACAAGCAGCTTGTCTCAGAAGAAGTAAATCTGTATCACTACATATTACAAAATTCCAGTCTGCATTAGAGGCAGAAGTGCTCTGAGTATGAAATAGGACTGTGAATGCAGCTTCCAAGGACTCTTTTCTTATGAAACAGATCAGGTTTTTTAGCAGAAAACTTTCTTAATGATCTCTATTATTTTCTTGGATCTCCCCAAGATAGGTCACAGTCCAGATGCAGCACTTGTTCTTCTGACAGACTACATTCCCCTCATCATAGACAAAGTAGGACCATCACTTCTTACTACGGTGTCCAGTAGTGGTGGCCCACGTTTCTGTTCCACCTTGAAGAAAATGCAAGGTAAATGGAAATCCCTGGAATGGCTCAGAACTTTTCTTCAAGATACTACTCTTTGTTGCCCAAAAAATACTTTGAAGACTGTTTTTATCAGAGGAAAGAGCTGGAAACAACACCTAGTTTTACACAGATGTACTTGTACGCATCACCCCTGGGAGCACACTACAAAGAAAGGAAGCAGCTCATGTACCGAGGAATACCAAGAATAAATTTCCGTCAGAAAAGCCTTCAGATCACAAATGCTGTCTGTGTACACGGCTCTTTCCTCAGTCCACATGGGCATCTCCTTCTGTCTTAAACACCTTCTCCAAATTTCAGCAGGACAAACTCTACATTGGCCCACATGGCTATCACCATGGCTAACCCTGGTTAGACTAGGATTAATGCTGATTATTAGAACTGTGGAAGTAACAACTTTTAGGTACAGAAAGAGGCAACTCTGGGACGAAGCACATGCTCAGCAAGCAGAGCTGCAAAGGGATATATTTTAATTTATGCTTGATGTACAAGCAGACCTGGCTTCTCAAGTAATTTGGTTGCTTTTGAAGGAGCCTTTACTCACACAGATTACTGGCAAAGAACTGCTCATCAGAACATCAGATGTACAGATGTCATGAACTGGCAGGTGTTAATCTGGTTTTAAAAATAAAGCAATTAATTTAGAAGAAAATAGATACTCAGACTAAAATCTACCAGTGAGAACTTCAGTATTTGATATCTGGTGACACACCTGGTGGCGAAAGTGCTCAGAAAGGCCACTGAACACAATAAAGTGGTGGAAGCAACTCCTCATATGAAATCCCTCAGAAAAGATATCCCAACTGTGCAGGACAAACTCTTAGCTGGCAAAATGCGAAATGAGGATTAGGAATGCGGAGAGAACAGCCTGCCCATCACTGCTTACAATGGAGATACACTCTCCACGACAGTATTTCAAGAAAAGTGTCTCCAGAAAACACATGGAAAACTTCAATCACAGAAAAATTAGAGATTAATTCCAAATTAGCTGAGATGGTAATAACCATAATAAAAGGAAATCTCATATTAAAACTGTTAACTTGCAGAGGACTGAAAGGGAATAAGTGTTGCCCTGTTTTTAAGAAAAATCTAGACAAATCTGGGAAACTATAGTCCGGCAAGCTTTAATTCTGTATCTACTAAATTACTTGAGACAATAATTACAGAGAGTACTAAAAATCATCTAGCTAAATGTGATATGACTGACAAAAAGCCAACAGGGATTTTGAGGGGAAAAAAATCATTCTTCACCTGTCCACCAAAATCCTGTGAGCTTGTTAATACAATAGCCAATAGAAAAGAGGTATTAGAAAAGAGGTGCTTACTGTGACTTTCAATAAATATCCTCACAAAGAATGAAAGGAAAACTCAGTAATTATTGGAAATACAAGAACATCGCTTGCTCATTTTATCCCATTTCCAGCTCAGAAACCCAGCACTACAGACAGCAGCAATGGAAGACACTCCAATTAGGACAAGGCTGTAACATTTAGTGCTGTTTTTACCACAGCTTCATTTCAACCTGCTCTGAGCATTTTGAAACCAGATTACCCTGCAGAAGCCTTGTCTATCCATTCATTGTTTCTTCCTGGGCGGATGAACTAGCACTGGAAACAGAGAAACATGATGAAATGGGGAAGAGGTCCAGGTAATGCACAGAAGGCAGGAGCTCTCTACCCTAAAAGGATTGACCTGCATTACTGTTAAAAACAAACAGCCAAGTGTCCCATTATGCCTGTTCTTACACCAAAGTTTAATTTTCCTGCTAGTGAGCTGGCAAAGGAGAGAATAGTGCAGTAACAAAAATTCCATGAGATGTAAGAGATATTATTCAGCCCTGTGGAAAAATCAGCCCTGCCAATTCCCTACCAAAGACAGGTGAAAAATCAATATTCCAAGAGATCTCACCCTCAACATAGATGGTTGCAAGGTTACACATACTGGAAGGTGCAGTCTGTCCTCCCTGCACACGCTGCTGGGCTTTCAATTCACTGGAACCATCCAGCACTTGGATCACATTCTTGTGGATGGCTCAGCCTGCTCAAGGCATAGAGTGAGTCAGGAAAATTTTAAAAAACTGTTTGACTGTGATAAAAAAGATTAAAATTTTAAAAATATCAAAACACTATGGTATAAATTGAATGCACAACCCCACCCTGGATTCTAGGCATCCTATCACAAAAAAGAGGTAAATAAATAAAAAAGGACAGAGAAAGACAAGAGAAATATGACCATGTCATATAAAAGAGTCCATTAAAAAAGAGATCTGAAATGTTAGGGGATTGTTTAGATTACAGAGAGTTGATGCATAAGAGAGAAAAGTTGTATGCAATAATGAAAAAAACCCCTCCCATTCCTATTTCCAGCTCTCATAAACCCACAAATAGGGCATTCCACAAAACAACAACCATTTTTAAGTTGGTTTTTTCTTACATCCCATTTTGCACAATACAGCATTAACCAGTGGCACTCACTGTCAGAGGATAGAGAAGCCGAGAGCTTAATGGAATTCAGAAAGGCTTTAGATATTTATGATAAAACAACCATACCTGATTTTATAAGGAGCTTTTCATCTCTAAAAGTGCTTTTACAAAGCTCTTTACAAAACTCAGGACCACTATTCTCCATTTTACAGGCTCATAAGAACATTACAGCTAATAAAATGTCTAAAGGGCTTTAAACACTATTGCTCAAGGCATCAAGACAAAAATTACCCTACTGTCTGGCCACAATGAGAGAATGCAAACAGGGTGCATTATTAAAACCTTTAGAGAACCTATTTGGTGTATCCAGCTCACAAATTCTGGCTAAATCTTCTGCTGAGGTCAACCTGTTTCCAAGGGTCTTCCATATTCACTAAATTACCTGCCATTCAAAGGACTTGTGACATTGGTGATGAACTCTTGCTTTCCTTCCACAGAACAACAGAGCTGCTGCTTATGGTCTTTCATATTAAGCCTTTGGGATGCTGGGAAGAAACTTGTGGCACACAGTGGGTGGAAGCATCCCAAGCATATATGCTACCAGCCATCCTAGACAAGAATACTCTTCCAGAAATGCAGTAGGAGACTGGATTGGAAGAGCAAGGCTGTCCTTTGGACTCCCTACAGAGGGAAAAGAGGATGTCATCACCTCTGTGGTGGCTATCTCCAAAACACAGTTGGGTAGGGAGAAAAGACATGTCAGAGAATATAAGAAAGAAATCTGGTCATAGTCCTTTTCTCTTCCACCCCTGATAATGACAGGGCCATATGCACAGGACTAGTAAAACTGTAGAAACAGCTTTAGATGACCCAGGACAGCACAAACCAGAGAAAAATGAAAAGATGTCCACCTCAATTTAACACAGTGAGAAACTGAAATCAGTGGCCATGCCAAAAGATCTGTAAAGATGCCTAGGGAGGATACAGCTACTGATGATGTGACTAGGGTACTTGGGTGCTTTAAAAACAGCAATACAAAATGTAGAACCCATTTCAGTGACAGTGTAGTTCTGTCTAATGGGCTGTTATCTCCTCTTTCAACTAATCCGAATAATCATACAGTAAATATAAACTACTACAGCCTTCACTGACACTAGCAGCCTGGTAATCAAACTGACTGGCAGCAAGGATGCTGCAGGAAGACACACAACTCTAAATGGAATTGTTATTGCCTGCTTTTCATATTATCTTTCCCAGTTACCTTTTACAAAAGCTCATTCCTAGGCACACTAGATATTTGCCATTCAAATGCTTCCTTATACCAACACTAACTGATCATACTGCCAATGATGGATAGTTTCACGCCTTTGGAATTGGAATAAGTCCTGGTGCAATTACCTCACTACCTAATAATTCATTATTTGTATGAGTTATGTATAACTTAGTAAGATCCTTCAGAAATTCTGGCACAACAGTTGCTTGCCAGTGGGACAGGAAGGAAGTGAGAAAGAGAGCTTTATAGTTTGGAAAGGATTAAGGATGGAGATGATCCCCCTGACTAAAGTGACAACTTCTTAGCTTGTCAGTCTCATAAACACAGAAACAAGGAGTCACACAACTAGCACGATGGCCAGTAAACTCAGTACTAATGGAATATAGACAGTAGGCCTACAGACAGCCGAAATATAATGTATCAGTAGTGCTACGGGTAGCTGAAATTAAAGCAAACACATTTCATAATTCAAGCAAAACTTCCCTGGAGATCACAATGGACTCTTCCAAACCTAGGACAACACATTTTGCGCTGAACAGATATGCAAGCTCACACCTTCTGAGCCATCAGGACCCTGAATTTCCACATACAAGCGCACGCAAGTGCTGACATCCCGCCTGTGCCACACATACTCCCAAGCCTTCCTGCCAGAACCCCTATTCACAGCTTGGTTCATATAGGTGACTGAAGGCTGGCCTAGCAACAAACCACTAGTATGAGACTAGTGGTTTCTTGGTTCAGAAAACATTTTTACACTAGGCTGAGGTCCACCTCTTTGGCCAGTCACTCCCCAAGCTGCTCTGGAGAGTGGAAAGCAGAGTTTCTCAACTGCAGGGCAGAGCACCAGCAGCCACCTTGCTGAACCCTGCCCTTGCTGGCTGGTGCGTGCACAACCAGCACCGATCGCCTGCTTGTGTTCCATCTTCATTTTACTCCAAGCTCGGTCATCTGTGCTGTGATTATCTCTCATTACTGACGACCTTGCTGTAATGAGTTTTAATCTGCCTCGTATTAATTAGAAACATTTTCATTAGCCAGCTCAATTTTAGGTAAATAGCTAATAGAAGCAACTGAGCTGCAATTAGTTATCTGTGGGGCAGTTCAGGATACAAAATCTGAAGAGAGCAGCTGTTTCTCCTCTAGACACCCCTGTGAAATAATGCACTGTTCTGTATAAGTCTCCTGAGCCAGGAAAACAAGGAGCACAGGGAAGGGCTAGTCAGAGACAAAGGAAAAATAACATGCTAAAACAACTGTGCTGTAGCTGTGCCTATAGCAGGAATCTGAGCATCAAATTCCCTACACCCACAGACTTTACTTCCAGTGAACAAGGTCCTGCTCTTGAGGCTGTTTTACCCTGTGACTATTCAAGAGGTCCTTCACACAGGCTCTCTTGTGGGGCACGTACATTATCATGAATAGTTACTTACACATGAGGATAAGATCAGACCAGATTTGCCCAAGACAGACGGTTCAGACCCATGTATACACAAATATTTAGTACTTGCAAAGACAGCAGGTTCATAAAAGTGCATTCAGTGCCTTATTGTCCTGATAGCTGATATACAAATAGATCTGTTCTGTGCTTCATTGCAGAGGACCCAAGGAGGATAGAAAGTAATTCAACAGTATGCAGAAGGCACGGAGACATTCATAGAAGCCTCAATGAAATGAGGCACACGTCTTGATCCATTGATCACAGAGCCTGCAGCTCCACAGAGGCAGGTGAAATGATAATAAATTTGACAGCACCTCTCAAAATCTGGCTAACAAAATTAATTTACTTCGGCTTGGATCAAACTGGGTGGGATGCCAGTGAAAACTGTAAAGACACCATGTTATTCAGCATTATGTTTAGCTGTGGGGGGGCTTTTACACCTTCCCATCAGTGCTAGGAAGCCCAGCTTCGTTTGCTGTTTTCAGTTGCTGTAAGCAACAGTATCAACTAAGATGTGTATTACACTCGGAAGTGTCCCCTAAACAGGAGCTGCTGACACACCCTGCAGAAACTGCAAGAGATGATGTTGTGCAGTAAAAATGACCTGAAGGGAGAACACTCCCCAGACAGCTATTTCCATGTAAGAAGACTGTGTAAAGGCAGTAGCATGGGCAGTGAGGGCTGGTCTTGGACCATGGGTGGGGGGAAGAGCTCAAACAAGGCGACAGTAGCAATTAGCTGTCACTCAAGCTCATACGGATTTGCCTACACTTCCAAAGCTAAGTGAAGAATCCCAGCAGCAGGATCTAAGATGGATATGTGACAGCCTCTTCCCTGAGTTCCCACACTCCATCCTGCAATAAAATAGAGCTGGAAAAGCCATGAACTCCACAGGAAGCCACAATATGCAGAAGACAGACTGAAAGGCACACTGAAAGGTAGGTTTTATGAAGAAGGATGGCCCAAGCACCATTGAGAAAGCTCAGCTAAGTCGCATCTAGTTCAGCTGAGGGTCCAGACAGGGTAGCTTGAGAGTCTGCTCTCCTACTGTGGGTGTGCAGAAAAGCAGGAAGCACAGAGGCAGCTGCTGCAGCTGGAGGGGAGAAATCATCACATCCACTTTGTCAACGCTGAAGAATCTGGGCTGGCATTTTTCTCTTCCCAGCAGTCGAATCCCACCCTACCAGCTGCACGTCACAGCTGACCTCCAGTCAGGACCTATCTGAGTTAACGTCAGGCAATTAAATCGTGCAACAGTAGCTTCTCCCGCTTGCACATATGTAACTTCTCTCCTGGCAGGTCACTCCAACAGCCAGGGGAACAGAACAAGCCTGCTTCCTCTCTTACAGCCATGCAGACACACACCAGCATTCACCCTGGTGACAGACCCCAGAAAGAAGGGTTTTTATTGCAGTGGCTCTAAAAAGAATACAGCCCCTTACCAAAATGACAGAGGCAGATTCCTTCCCCCTTCTTTAATCTGAGAAGCTCTGACCTTTAAAGCACAGACCTCTTCCCACAGGAACTGTATACCTGAAGAGGAAAGAGACAGTAACACATGAAATACCTACAAGTGATTAAACTGGATTGACGAGGAAGTCAGGAAGGATAACAACCATGGGATTACGCTGTCAATTCCAAAAAACTGCAGTGACTGTCATAGCACCACATTCAACAGAGAAAGTGGCTGCAGTGCCAGTAAGTCATCACCAATGGCAAAGTGCGGTTCTACGTTCAAAAAAGTGCCTATGTTAAAAAGGAAAAAAAAAACCACAAGGAATGTTCCCTTGTTACTCAGCAGGTCTGCTCCCTTCTGGCTAGCCGTCAGAGTTGCTGACTTCAGTGAAAAAAAATACATATAAATAACTCCAGCTTTTTCATCTAGTTGACACCACGCAGCTCTGCACCAAGAAAGGCAGCTGGTGTCTATTAGCATCCCATCAATGTCACCAGTATGGGAGACTGAGCTGGTGTCTCTTCTGATTCATGCACAATAGACTTGTTAAACTTCAATTAGAAGGTCCAATCCTTTCTTGCAGCCAGTCTTGTGCTTTTTCACTGAAAACAACAGGTTTCTGCAGGTGTCAGTAGAAGCAGAATTTGGATAAAAACTGGCTTATGTGGGTGCCAGTGAAGGTAGCATTTGGTATACTGAATCCTTTTGGCTGCTAGGAACACAAGGAAGAGAGAGCACCTATATTGACTATGAGAGTGCCACTTCAATACAGCATGAAAGAGCAATTTAGTGAAGTAAAACAAATATCTGACATGGCACCAAACTGAGATGAACAAAAGGAAAGCCCAGGTGAGGCCACATGTTACCCAGCGTAGATTACTTCTGCTCCCACAAAAAGCAGAAGGAATTACCTCCAGCAGTATCAGAGGCAATTGCCTTTACTACAGCTGGTATCACAAAGAACAATATTGTCCATGCCTCCCCTGCACTTGGCTGTGGCTCACCAAGGTTGTGAAGAGAATAAAATTGAAATTATCTTTATATAAAACTAGATATTCAACATTTCTCCATCAATAGGCTAGTCAAAGATAGCTAATGTCTAACCTTGGCTAGAAAGCAAATAGCAAACTCAAGAGAAAGATATTGGTACAAAACCTGACAGAATGACAATACTGACCAAGATCCTCCAGTGAATCAGATCTTGCTGGCCAAATACAATCACTATGTATGTTCCCAAAGACAACATTTGCATGGCAAAAGAAAGGACGTTAAAAAATTTGCACAACACAAGATGGACGTGAAGCAAAGAAATTAAAGCACTTGCTAATAATCCAAAACTAATACTATCTATGACTTCTAGCCTCAACTATTTACAATTAAAGCATTTACATACTCCACACAGAGATCCCATGAAAAATGAAGTTACAGTGAAACTGAGACTTGATGTCAGCAGGCAGGAGAAGATAGAAAATGACAGAAACATGATCTTGGTTCAGTCTCTGGAAAAGAACGGAGCTTCCCTGTTCTCTCATTAAGGAGATCATGGCATGAATGGGGGCTGTGCATTGATTACCTCTGAAGATTTGCTCCTTTTCTGGACAGAGTGCTGCAGGGACAAACACTTGGCTGGAGATGGTAAGAGGGGACTCAGTTCCAACTACAGAGATTCTTTGATCTGTAGTTGCAATGACAACTTGAGGAAGACATCAAGGCAAAGCTGAGAACATGAACAGACCTCATCCAGGAGCTTCTTTAAATCTACGTGATTTCTATTTCGAAGTCTATAATTGGCTCCCTCTTAATGGTTTGCTCATCAGCACTTGGCATCCACTAGCACCCCATAGTAGCCAGTCAGCCACAAGACTGCCTGACTGCCTCTTTGAAAGCACAATTACCAAGTCTACATGGATTGTTGTCCAAACTATTCATACACTGCGTGAGCTTTTAAACACAGCAGTGAGAAGTACAGGTATTTCAAAGTCCTCCTCATCTGAGCATTGACAGAATGGTTCAGCCACAGGGAGGCAAGGTACCTCAGTCCCCTCTACTACAGGAAAGCAGACATGTTTGGGCCACATCACAACAGCTCCCACAGAGCATACCATAAGAATAATTTGGGGCTGGTAGTATGGAACTTCCTGGGGGACACAAGCTTACTGACCACTTGGAATTCAACCAGCACATCAGTTTGGCTCCCTGACACAGAAAACCCTTAGTGGCAATAAAGCAGTCCAGATAATGACTTTGTGTCTTGTGCTAAAATCCATACAATTCACAAGTCCAGCGTTCTTCATTACAAGCCTTCATGATGCTGCTCAACCACGACCCCGATAGAAGACGTTGGTCCAATACCAACCATGAAGACCTCCCCTCCATATGGCAATGCCCCCCCCACCCTAGATCATTTTGGCACATAATTTTGGGAAACCGAAAGCTTAGTAAAAGCAAGCTTGGAAACACGTTCTACACTCTAGTCCTAGTATTTCAAATCTCCCATCTCTAAGAAAAAATCTGTTGGCTTACAGAGGAGCTCGTGTTTCAAGCAGCTATATGGGAGCTGTTAGATTTTACTACTCAGTTGCCTGAAAGAAAAAAAAAATAAATCCCCTCTGTTGGCCTATTAATCTGTCATTACAAGATTCTTCATAATTAGTTTGTCCCTAACAGTTGCTTTGTAATGGTAGCAAGAGAATAATTCAGGAATGGCAATTACCTCTGGTGTCAAAATGATGAGGAAAACAAATGTTCAACCATCAACAAAATGCAGTGCCTTTTCCACTCCCACCTAATGGTGGGTGACAGCACTGCACATCAGAATTACAGTGTGGGTAATTACTAGGCACGTTGCTATTGAGAATTCACTTCCCCTCTTGAGAAGAAATTTGTTAAGCAATGCAGGTGGAAGGAGAGGCATCTGTCACTGGGATGGGGGTCCTGTGGGTAAATGGTCTTACCAATACACTGTTTCTTTAACTCATTACATATATGTCCAACAATTATAAGCCATGAACATTACCTAAAGGAACTTTCCTTTATTAGATACCCGTACATCCCACCATTCCAAAGATTTTGCAAAAGGACAGAGCTTGGCCTCTTTATTGTTACTTTATTTAAATGTAGTATCCTTCAAATAAAATTCACGTGTCTGCATTAGTCACTTCACTCCATCCATATACTAATAGGAAATACACTGGGTTTTTAGGCTATTTGTAAATGGAAGAGTTCCTTGGGCAGTGAGCTCACTGGATTTCAGCATATTGTGAAATCTGACATCCTACTGTCTCTGGAGGGAGATTTACAAGAATGACACTAAAGGCACACACACTGTGGAGCTCATCTTCTCAGACGAGGACTAAGTTGTGCCAAAGCCAGGAATCCTACTCCAGAGAGGGACTGGGAAGGGGAAACCTGCTGGCTTGGCTGTCATTGACACACGTGTGCAAAGCCACAGACGGGGAGAGGTCCTGCCTGGGTTCAGAAATGTATCCTCCCAGCACTTGGGTCTCAGTCCTCAGAAAATTAGGATTGTGGCAAATCTTTCCCACATGACTTACCAAGGAATGCAAGGCTAGGTGGGGTAAGCCTATATCCAATCTGCCACCAGGGCAGAGGCCAGGGAGGTAGCAGCCAGGGCTGAGGAGGAGGTAAGGGCAGAGATGGAAGTAGGCAAAAAGCTGGTTCAGGCCTCGTACAGGATGGCAGTAGAAGTGAACAGAGAGCTCAGCTGTGTAGGGCCAGTATGGGAAGCTGCATGCATTCAGATGGGGATACACCAGAAACGATACACGCATGAAGCTGCTTCTGTGTGCATTTGCTCAGTACTTAACCACATTACCAAACACTTGTTACCCTAAAATCAAAACTTAGGTTTAAAAGAATCAAATGTCACCTTCACTGCTGGTACAGATTCAGTCCACTTTAGGAAGACTGGAAGTCAAGGAAGTTGCAGAGGATACAACCCTGCCAGTCAGGGCAGCAGGAGCTGGTATTGCTCTTGGGAGCCCATCAGATTGCAGTCACCTCTTGTCTTCAAGCACAGAGTCCTGAACTACCACCAGCTCAGAGTGAAGACAGTGCAGTTCCAGCTAACAGCCTTGCTGTTTCTCAATCCCCTCACTCAGGATTTGAATTTAACATTCCCCAGCCAAGGATCACCATTCTGTATATTGGCATGGAATAACTCCCAATTCAGACTGACACAGCAAAACCTCAGCTTACTACAAGAAATAGAAGCTGGGATGTCGTCCTGGAGAGGAAGAAGAGCGAAGAACAGGCAATACCAGGGCATTGCAGAGATGAAAAAGCTCCTGCTGAGCTCTGGAAATGCCTGGCTGTGCTGCCTGACTGTGAATGCAAAGGAAAGGGCCCGAGGGAGGAAAGCTTATCTTCCCTACTTCTCTTCACACAACAGTCCTACGATAAACAAAGCCTGCTGCCCTTCAGCAGTTCTGTAAAAAACAACTTGTGTTCAGAGAAGCCCTACAATAACAAACAGGCTGCACAGTTACAGAGTTCACAGGCAACTCAAAATGAGTACATTTTCAAACAAAGACTGCACAGGCAGTAAAGACATTTTAAGAGATGGGATTTTTTTTTTAAAAGTAATTCTGCTAGTGACCTTTTCAGTGAATTTACCTCTAAATTCAGCAAAACTAGCAACATAGTAAATGGATTCAGGCTTGGCAGAAAGCATTTCATAAAATACTGGGCAGTTTCATATATGTGCAAGCTCACATGCAAATTCTTTGTTAAAGGGGAGCTCAGAACAGAGTGGAGGCTTTATAAAGACAACCCTTGTTTATCTGCTGGCTGTGGTCCTCTTCCATGTCACATCGGCTCAGTACACTGACAAAAACAAGTTGTTACTGGTGTCAGACCTGCCAAAATGATGCTACTGCAGAGGAAGGAGTAGAAAGCTGCTCTGAATGGTGCACCATCAGCAGAACTTGCAGCCACTGAGACACAACTCTCAAGCCAAAAAAGATATAAGTAAACAAAAAACCCAACAAAAATAAAGACATCCCGAGCCAGTTCTACATGACCAAAAGGAGGCTTAACGAGTGTAGCAGTGAATATGATTACCATCTTGGATTAACTCTTCCAAAGCTGTCTTTGAACCTTTGACTCTGTTCAAAAAATGGCTACTTTACTATAAGGACTCCCACCTGAACAAACTGGCACATGTCTACAGGCAAGTAGATGAGCCTGTCCAGATGTACAAAAATGCACATTTCTAGGCAGGGCACCTGAACACCAGTAAATAAAGCAAGGGGTAGCTTTAAAACCTGACATTGAACAAGACCTTTTGGTTTACTTCTAAAACTAAGTCATTAACTACTGCAGTTCAAGAGAAACACATCTTCCTTTTTTCCTAGTCCACAGGCCTTCCTCAGACCTGACAGAGTCCTGCCTGGCCCTGGGACACCAGATGGAAGAATACAGCAGTTCCTTTCAGAGATACCCTTCCCTCAAGTATGCAAACAGCTTAGCCCCCACATATATTAAAAGGATTTGCCTGGAACCTACTAAGATGCCTCCCACATTACAAACAAGTCCAGAAGAGTGTTTGCGAGACACCACCCACCACAGCAATTCCCTCACCAATGACTTAACTAGCTAAATGAAATCACTCACTTGACAGGTAAGGTAATTGTGAGCTGCCCTCCAGCATATTCTTTTATCAGATCCACTTTGGGGAGAATGTGATAAGGTCACTGCTTTAGCAGAGGAAATCTAAAATATTTAGTCCTGCTCTGAAATTCCAACCTGGACTGATACATGAAATATCCTCTGCATGCCACCTATTCTCTTCACCCCTGATTTTACATCTAATTTTTACTCATAATTTGAAGTCTTTCAAGACAGTGTTTCACTGCAAGCTAACTACAAGAACCTCAAAAAAGGGAACAGAATCCAGAAGATGGGTCTTGCTAAGGACTCAAAGGACAAACAAAACACCACTTCAGAAGTCCACTTTGACATCACAAGTACATGTCTCTACCCCCAAAGGAAACTTTTAGGTATCTATTTTTCCTAGCCTCAGATAAGATTATTTTTACTCTCAAGCCAACTGTCTTCCTGTTCTTAGAACAGATTAAGTACTGGCTACCTGTCAGCTCTACTGATTTTACAGGTGGCCTCCAACAACCATATGGGCCATTCCCTTTAAAGTAGGACTCAATGATCCTTGTGGGTCCCTTCCAATTCAGAATATTCTGTTTCTGTGTTCTGTGAACCATATAAACTGGTCAGTAGTTCAAAGCCACACAGTCCTTCATTAAGAAAACATCCCTAATCAGAGCCTGATCCAATGTCAATGGAATCAGTGTTAAGTGACTTACAGTGGAACCCTAAATAATTTCTGCTTTTTGTCTCCTTCCCTCTTCACACAGACCTTCCACCTCTGAGAAATCCCATGTTTGCATGTATTTGCACCACTCACATCTAGGGTGAAAATCTAGGCAAATCAACCATGACCATGAGCTCTTCAGAGAAAACACCATCTCTTGCCATACCTCTTGACTTTGCACTGCTGAGTGTTCATTTCACACTGGGAACCAAGGCATAGCCAAACACTAAATAAAACCTGATTATTTCTTCACTTCTCATTTTTTCCTTTTGTAATGTTTCTTACGATGCAAGCTCCTTGCAGCCTGCATCCTCCCAAGGCTTCCTAATGGTTTCACCACTCTACCAGATGAGATGTTCTTCAGATACCACTCTGGCTACTAGGTACGTCTCCAGCAGCTCTAAAGAAGCAATGTGATGACGTCCTCAGGAATTCAACTGAAAAGGGATAGCCCCACCTGGAGGAGAGAGAGCTAAATGCTCCCCAGGCATATTGTGTCACTCCTGGGAAGCTGAGAAGACGACTCAGGCAAGCCGAGTGCATGACCATCACACTTAGGCTCCTGGAGCAAAGCACTTCAGGGACAAGCATGCACATCCAGGAAAAAAACCATGAAATACATGAGGCACTGCCTCCTTACCCTCACTTCTCTCCTTCTTCCTCCTTCGAAAATGTCACAGTAGATGGGCCATTCCTCTGAATAAATCACTGCAGATGACTGAAGAACATCTAGTTTCATAGGCACAGTTCCCACAAAAAAATGGACCTTTTCAATGGTACAAAATTAAAACCTAGAGATGCTATGGCCAGAGCATTCAGCTGACACCACTCCAGAGAGCACAAGAAGGAAAAGGAAGTGTCTTATAATTATAAGATTTATTTTACAGCTTGTTATGTTTTCATGCTTTATGTGTTGGCAGGAAGTTTGCTAGACAGCAGTGCTCAAATGTAGAGTCATCAAGCCACCAGCTGGCCCTGATCGTAGCTTTTTTAGACTTCATTAGTGTTGACCATGCCTTTTAGATGAAGAGATATCCTGGGGAGCACATAATAGGGCAACCAAACATTATCAACTCAGGGATTGTGGATGGGCTCTGAAGCTCTTCACCTCTCTATTACTGTTCCCATTTAGTTTGGTGACAGAAAGTCACTGCCACCTAATGGCTATTTTGTGTCCCATAAGAAAGTTCATTTGTTTCTCACCTCAGTTCACCACAGGCTGAAGCACAAGTAGACCCACCACTGCACACAATGGCTGTGGTGAAGAACAGCCCACAGTTCCCATTCACATTTGCCTTTTTGAAGGAATACCATGGAGGATTTCTCTCTGCAGATGCAGTCCACTTCCATCAGGAAGAAACTGTTTTAGGACATCACTTAATATTTAAGGCACATGGTGTTACTGGATCACAACGGAAGTCCAAAGACACAGGCTATTTCATTGGTCTGAGCTATCCAGAAATTGTAGACTATTTTTGAAAACACACACACATATACATTCATTCCTCTTCCTTCCAAGATTCTTCCACTGTGCAACTTCACGGTGAGACAAAAGACATTTTGAAAATACCCACTCCACTATGAGAACGTAGCAAAGCCAGGAAGAGCCACCAAGGAGCAAGAAATCGTATTCTGTCTAATGATTCGAAATTCTGTATAATGATGGCACAAGGTTATGTTTTCCAAATATTTGCCCAGGTACTGACAGCCCAATAACCATAAGTTTGAATGACGAGAACATCCTCATTCTGCTCTCAAAAGGAGGACATTTAATTAACCTCCCCAAATGGCTTGTCCCTGACAAAGCAATTTTGTAGCCAACAAAGTTAATTCAAGAATGGATTCCCACTGTCTTCTGAAATACCTTGACCACAGATCCTTTTTCTCCTTGCTGTCTTTTCTTCATTACAAAAAAACAAAACTCACAGCAGCAACCTTTTGTCTTACAGAGGAAAACAACAAAAAGATGTCCTGCTCAAGATTTTCAACTGTGGCCACTCATACCAAACTGTGGAAGACAACTGACCCATTGCAACCCTCTTACTACACTGACAACTCAGAATTCCATTGATACCAGCCTTTGAACAAACTGCATGTTGTGACACACCTCCTGACTGACAGCAGGATCAACAGAAATTGATGCCAGCAATGAAGAAGTGTCAGCCAAGACATCCAGATGCTACACTGCTACCACTGGAAATGTCCTATGGTAGGCTGACTTGGTACTGAGGAGACAAACACTGCGAAGGGCCAACATTCATTGAGGCAGAAGAATGCCAGAGAAATGTAGCCTTCTATAGAATGTTTTGTTAAGAAAACAATAGGTAAGGAACTGGCACTGAGCAGGCTGCCCTCCTTCTTCCTCTGGCCCAGTGCAAGCAGGAGTAGAAATGAAAATAAATGCCCAAGCTTACATGTGCAAAGATATCCAGAATCATTTAATGAAACAGACATGAAATTAAGAGAGGTCATACCTCCCCTAATACTCCTGACACTACACCTACAGACATATGGTGTCTTGGAGCCAACCATGACGCCATAGGTGTTGAAACTAATGAAGATGGAGTTGAATGCCTATGGGTAAGTATTAAGGGGAAAGCCAACTATGATATCCTACTGGGAGTGTGTTATCGTCCACCCAACCAGGTAGAAGAGGTGGACAACTTATTCTATAAGCAGCTAGGTACTGTTTCAGGATCATCAGCCCTTGTTCTCACAGGTGACTTCAACCTACCAGACATCTGCTGGGAACTTAATACAGCAGAAAAGAGGCAGCCCAGGAAATTTTTAGAGTGTAAGGAGGACAACTTTCTGTCACAGCTGGTGAGTGGGCCGATCAGGGGAGGGACTATGTTAGACCTGCTGTTTTCAAATAGAGATGGACTGGTGGGAGATGTGGTGGTTGGAGGACACTTGGGGCAGAGTGATCATGAAATTATAGAGTTCTCGATATTTGGTGAAATGAGGAGGAACATCAATAAGACTCTTACATTGGACTTCTGGAGGGCAGACTTTGGCCTACTTAGGAAATTTTTCAGAGAGTTCCTTGGGAAGCAGCCCTTAAAAACAAAGGAGTGCAGGATAGGTGAGCATGCTTCAAAACAGAGATCTTGAGGGCACAGGAACAGACTGTCCCTGTGTGCCGAAAGACAAGTCGATAAGGCAAACGTCCAGCTTGGATGGGCAAGGAGGTCTTGAAGGAACTTACAAATAAAAGGAGGATGTATCACCTTTGGAAGGAGGGTCAGGTCCCTCAGGAAATATTTAAGGGAGCTGCTAGAGCATGTAGGAAAAAAATTAGGGAGGCCAAAGCTCAGTTTGAACTTAAAATGGCGACTTCTGTAAAGGATAATAAAAAATGTTTTTACAAATATATTAATGGTAAAAGGGAGGGTAAGACCAACCTTTGCTCTTTACTGGATGAGAGAGGGAACTTAGTGACTGCAGATGAGGAGAAGGCAGAAGTGCTTAACGCCTTCTTTGCCTCAGTCTTTAGTGGGAAGACAGCTCGTCCCCAGAACAACTGTCCTCTTGGGTTGGTTGATGGTGCCATGGAACAGGATGGTCCTCCCATTATCCAAGAGGAGGCAGTCAGAGAACTTCTGAGATC
>VYZP01003999.1:31612-60688 GCA_013400635.1 Hypocryptadius cinnamomeus
GAGGCTGGTGAGGGGCTTGGAACACAAGCCCTGTGAGGAACGGCTGAGGGAGCTGGGGTTGTTTAGCCTGGAGAAAAGGAGACTCAGAGGTGACCTTCATGAAGGGTAGTTATAGTCAGGTGGGGGTTGGTCACTTTCTCCAGGCAGCAGCTGGCAGAACGAGAGGTCACAGTCTCAAGCTGTGTCAAGGGAAATATAGGTTAGATATTAGGAAAAAGTTTTTCATGGCAAGAGTGATAAAGTACTGCAGGGGAGGTGGTAGAGTCACCATCCCTGGATGTGTTTAAAAGAAGACTGGATGTGGCACTCAGTGCTGTGGTTTAGTTGAGGTGTCAGGGTACAGGTTGGACTCGATGACCTTGAAGGTCTCTTCCAACCTTGTGATTCTGTGATTCTGTGATTGACAACTGCCAGTCCAATCAGTACATTGGCAGTAGCATCATATGCAGGAAAAGGGCCCACATACCAGGAAACGACCCCTAACCTAGGAGAAAGATTGAATTTCCAATGTGGTTGAGCCATCAGTGGTGAAACAAAGCAGCCATTGGGAAGGACATAAAGCCGGAGCACACAAGGAGGTTCATCTTTGCCTCAGGCAGGGGCAGGAATGAAAAATGGCTGTTGCTGAGGGACAGCAATGTGTGCCATCTGGCAAGTGGGTTCTCATATCTCCTAGTTGACAGGAGATCCAGGGAGAGGCAAACTGACCTAAGGACACACAGTGAATTCCCATCTATTGCTTGCCACCTCATGGAAAGTAGTAAAACTTTGGCCATAGTATGGCCCATTTGCTAGCCATAAAAAAATGCTGGGAACTGAGGGGCTTAGGGTACTAGCATCAAAACTGGTCCACAAGGGACAGAAATATATAGTAAAATTGAAGATAATTCCTTGGAGCTAAGCAGGAACCTGGCTGAAAGTCCCTGGGGAACCCATTTTCTTCTTAATCTGCTTTGCATTTAATTGTTTCCTAATGACTATGTTCCTGTTTGGCCCCAGTAGGCTCGGACACTGGTGCTGCCACTGAACATTCCCATCTCTCATGCAAGGCCATGGGTAATTTAGAGACCCCAGTTTAATGTCTCACTGGGAATCCATGGAGAACAAGTTAAGCATTATTTCCACTGGAGTAGCATCACCAGTATGCTGAGTACCAGGAGGAGATCCACAGAAAAAAGTGGGTTTTCACTCCCAGCTGCAAGCACATCACAGACATATATGCACCTGCACCCGAACACTGGAGACAGAGGCACAAAAACCAGATTCAGAACTTTTAGCACTATCCCCAGTCCCATGGTCACCAAATCTCACACACACACACACACACACACACACACACACACACACACACAGAGATACACCCTGCCTCACAGAGTCTCTCTTCTAGGCACAGCACCAAAACTGCATCTGGAAATCAGCAGCTAATTCATACACATGCTGACAAGAAAATTACAAACTCTCAGTATGTGAAAAGCAGGTTAAGCTGGCTTCACTAGAAGGATAGAAACAAAGAGTGTACAATGAAGGGCTGAGAGTACTAGAGATCTATCCAGGACAGAAGCCAGCAGAAGCAATGTCTTGATAAATACTGTTAAAACACAACACTTATTTGGGCAGGGCATTCACATCCTCTAGGCCATATCCAGTGACTAATCTTAAGTACCAACTCCAATGGGGAAACTTCTTACAAGTCATTCTGAGCTAGTACAAGACCAACAAAATCAGCTGCCACAAAGAGTTAAAAGAGCTGCAAGGTGGTAAAGACTTGGTTGCCATCCACTTAAAAATTGCACTTAAATAAAGTTTGATGTGCAATTGCCCAGGTCCAAAGTATTTCCCATGCCAAACTGATGCTTCACTAGCACAAGCTCTACAGGGATGTTGCTGAAGAACCCATAAGTGCTGCTCCTGCCAGGCTCAGTGGTGGCACTCCATAACACCTGTCAACAGCAGGACTGGACCTCACTGGTCAACGAGTTTCACCAACTCATGCTATGCCTGTGCCAGCTTCCTCCTGTCTCCCAGCTCATGCCCTGTTATGCAGCTGAAGGCTAGTGCTGGCCATGCTGGCATGCTGTGCTTGCCACTGGCTCTGTCACATGCAGGGGCTGACTAGTCCTGGCAGCTAGTCCTGGCTGCCAAGCAGGGAGGCCACAGCTCTGTGCAATGCCAGCAAACAGGGCCCTTTCTGGCTGCTTGGGGCGTGGATTGACAAATCATCAAAACCCACATAAGAGAGGTTAATGAAACCATGGAGATACACGGCAAAAGGTGAGGAATTTGCAACAGATGCTGCAAATTCTGCCAAATGATAAGCTGTCCACAGTACCGATAACTCCACAACTTGGGTATTACTCAAGAAAGCTACATGCAGCCCTTCTGCAAACCAGATATCAAAGGCTCAGGGCAGAGACATGGGCAGTGAAGCTCCAGACGCCAACACACCTATCTCCATTTTATGCCAGGGCATCAGTGCCACTCACTTGGGATGGGGAGCTACATTAGAACAGCTTAGCATCTTTAGACAGCAGAGGATGAGAACAAGCCCAAGGAAGCCATTCTGCAAACCATTCCAGATACACTAAGACCATATTGATGATGTGGATTTTCTGCCAGAGAAATACTAAAGCATGCTGGAGTCCAATGTCACTGATTTCTACCTCAGTCAAGGCTGTTTCCAGCTTTATAATCCCTCCAGTCTGAGAATCCCTGGAAAGCACCACTCCATGCATTATAATCAACCACATCAGTGGCCTAAATCCTACATGCACCAAGAAGAAATATGAGGCTAAAAACCTTACTTCAAACACACTATGCAGACTGGCCTAATTTGGCACAAGCTGTACTTCCCACTCCAAAGAGGCCTTGAACTCAAATAGCAGAGAAACCCTGGCTAACATACATCACTCAACTAAAACCAAGTGTCATTCACAGCTCAATGAACTATAGGGCTATAGGCTAGAATGAAAGGTGCAGCACAAGACTTGAGAGGGGGAGTGACAGTGCTTGTCTTCCCTCTCACTAGAAATGCCTTTGCTACTATTGTTAATTACTGATATCAAAACACAACAGTGTGTTTTGCAATGAGATGAACAATCCCTATTATTTCCTTTGCAACACACTCTTTTTATTTAAATCAGTCAGCCTTCATGTTATGGCCATTACCAAACAATATGCAGAATAAGAAAGCACCACCAGGCCACTCTCAGCAGCTGACCACCACACAGCCAGTCCGGGCAGCAGAGATCTGGCAGCAGAGCCCAAATGCATACGCCAAGGACTTGAGTCTCTACTGGACTTAAGTGAGCACTGAATGCATATGGCTACCTTTGACAAAAGACCTTCTCCACTGGGCAATGCAAGTCCTAATATGGGGTTGTCATCTAATATTGCTGTTAACAATCTGGTAGAAAGCACATTGAATTATTAAGATGACAGCATTACAGCAACACACCTGTTCAGTGCTATTACCTACCTGTGATTTGAGGAATTCATACTCCTCTGATCCATATGGGACACTCCGAAGAGAGGTGAGGTAGTCATAGGTGATAATTGCCGTCTGCAAATGAAACCAGAAATGCTGAGCAAGCTTTACAGTTACCAAAACAATAAGACTTCTGTTAAAGAGATTGCATGTACCTTAGGCTTCAAAGTTCAGACTCTACAGTGAAGCCTATGGCAAAAGACTCATTAATAAATTAAATGGAAATAATTTAACTTCAGTGAACACTTATAAAAAGAAGTGCAGGGGCCTCATTGATATGTAGCTATATGTAAGCAACACCTGACACTCCTATACAATCTTCTATTTGAGATGCTCAAAGCATTTTCCTAATCTCTGTACAGCACCTTGCACAGCAGACTCCCATCTTCAGTCAGCCATGTGGGGTGTCCACAGTAAGGTCTGCTGGTAGTAACAGAGGTCATCCAGACTCTGTTTGTGCCCCATCAGTTATCCTACACTTCATAGCTCCAAACTGCCTAACCAGCTTCCTCTGTGTATAGGCTCAGCAGGGAACAGAGTGACTGAAGACAAACTCAGATTAGCACAAGCAGCAGTACTTTTGGGCACATTCAACTGCACAAAGGACTGTGGGGCCAAAGGGTTGAATACCCAATTACAAAACCAGGATCCAGCTCAATGGAATCCAGCTCAAGCCTGTTAGTTAGACATTGCCACAGACAATGGAATTATATTCTTAAGTGACTTCATGATTTCTGAAAAAAGATCTAGGGCATTTCACAATTCCTATCACTAAAGTTTCTCTCTTCCCACAGTCAGAACATCAGTGAATGGGAGAGAAACATACAGGTCATGTTTGGAGGGAGAGAAGGGAACGTTCACCTCGAGGAGCCTGTCCACTAATGTGCCATTTCAACTTCAAGATCCTTGCCATGAAGAACCATTTGTGTAACTCCCATTGAAAAGCACTTTTCCTCAAATCTCCCTACTGAAGGGGTAGCATTCAATGCTGGCACAGGATAGTAGCTCCACCTTTCACCATAAACATGTCCAGGAAGGGCACAAAGTACAGTCAATGTATCATGAAAGCCAGCGAGGCAAGGGAAGCAAACCTGGTTTGAGACAAAGCCAGCAGAATTGACAACAAGGAAAAAAAGTCAAAAGCTCAGAAATGCATTCAAGAATGGACCAAACTGGGAATCAGTAACAAACAGACACACTCCCTCCTTGTGGAGGTTAGGTTTCTCATTTTTCCTGATTTCCAAATTGTAAATTGAACGCAGCAAATTTTTTTTCTGGCTTTTCAGGCTGTCTTGCCCCTGGTGAACTGAGGAGCTGCACAGTTACAGAGACCATACAGAAAAAAATTTTTTCAAAGCATCTTCACAACCTCAAAGAACAACTTTGAAGTAGAGGGAGGTTTGAATCAGTCTTGCACCAAGGCTTGAGTTGGTTCTTATTTTATCTCTGGTCCACAAGGGTAATTATCACCTCCAACTCAAAAAAGAAGCAGCTAACAGATTGGCTTGTATTACAGAGGAAGAGGGAATTAATTAAGCGGTTGCTAATTACACTGTAATCTTAAACACTAAATTAATATTATGATGATCCTGATAGGCAACTCTGACATTGCCAAATCCCTCCCAGTGTCTAGCTACTGCACAGAATGTTCCTTCCACATAACCAAAACAACTGGTATACTCTCAAAAGAATACAGCAAATGCACAACGGCTCTGCCAGTTTCTAATTTTACCAGAATACAGAAACGCTCTGCAGCGTGATGCTGCCCACGCCACTGACTTCGTTCTCACCCAAGACTAGTGCTGTCATTCATGCTACAGTGTGAGACTGAAGCTCAGAGTTATAAAAAGATATACAAAATCAAGCAATCCCTCCCTTTACAAATGCCAGATTACTTTCACTGAGCTTGCATCTGGCCCAGTGTTAAATATCCCACTTGGTATCAATGAATTCTCAACACTGTACACTCTTCCACTGCTCCTAAAGCTATCCTCAGATCTTACCAAGTTATAGCACAATGTTCCCCCTGAATAGCTGTCTACCCAAACACAAGAGCCACTTCCCCAAACAGAGGCTTAAAAAGGAATTTTCCGCTAGTGAGCTTCATCAAGTTTCTTATGGAGTCTGCAAAGAACTACTGAACCAACATGCTTAAAATACAATCAGACTCAAATCTCTCTAAACAAACTCAGATGAAATCTGTCCAGAGTCTCATAGTTTTACGTCAGGTTCCTTGATCCTCATGTGTTCTTTTCTTCAGGCTTTTGTTTTGTTTTGTTTTGTTTGCCTCACTGTAACTTGTCTTAAAGTTTCGTGTCTGCTGCTGCTGCTGAACTTATTAGCTCTTAAGAATTGCAGTCTCTTCATTACAGTCTGCTTTTGCCTGGCTATGGTTCAATGACAAAATCAAGCATCCAGGTAAGAAGCCAGGGCAGGGCTAGATTGAATGACAGATACTTTAGGTCTATGTAGCTGTCACTAATATCCAATATTCAAAATCACTTGTTTGCTACAGAGATTTATCTTTCACTTGCAAAAAGAATAATCCCAAAGCTGAGCTTCTTAGAAGTCAACATGTCTGCTCTGTTGGCTTCACCTGCTCCATGGCTAAGAACTGACAGCAGTTCAAGCTGCCTGTGCTCAGATGAGAGCTGACTTCTGACTGTCCAAAAATGAGCAGGGAAGGCAGAGGTCACTGGTGCAGCAAGACTAAAGAATCTCTCAGAAGCAACTCAAACACATGCAGTCATACATACCAGAGGAAACTGAGAATTCAGAAAGAGACAGAACATTCTTTTTTAGAAGTATACACACAGATTTAAACACATGCTGCCATCACCTACAGAACACTGAGCACTGGTAACTTGGTTTTGGGGTCACTGCTTGCAGCTATGGGTACAGAACCCTCTAAAGCATTTAAGAGCAGGACCAGTGAAGCGCTTTATAGCCAATGACTTGTGACCTCCCTGAAGGCAGAGGACATGAAAGTCAGGCATGTCTGTGATTTGCCACCATCTAAAGCAAACAGTATTTTCTTTCCCCTACTACCTATTCTTCAGGAAAGTAATCTCTCACCATCACTCAAAACACAGATCGACTACACAGCTTCATCACTGAAACTTCTCACTTATTTTTGTCTTAAACAGTAGATTACCACAAAAACAGTGGCTTAAGAAAGACTGAGAAACACTAGTCAAGCAGGCAGAACTCAAGGATACATTGGAGAACCCAAACACCCTGAATAACAGATTCTCCTCCAGCAACAAGAAGCTGCATTCCCTCTCCATGCCTCAAATTCCTGTGCTTTAAAAGGGAAAGAGCTGCTCCCTGCCACCAGGCAGCACTACCTTATGGTCAGGGAGAGAGCGTGAAGCTTAGCACTTGTTAAGTAAGAAGGAAAGATTACAGTTTGTATTTCTGCCTTCACCCTTTCAAATTAAACATTCATTTTTCACAGCAGTTTATGATGCTGCACGCACATGGCACCTGAGCCAACCCACAGAGCTTGTTTCTTATTGCATCTGCCCTCAGGAGCCGACTCCTTGTAAAACTCATTAACAAAGTGCTTAAAAGTCACAGAAAATGCAGACAGACAGCTGCTTACCACTGGGGGTCTGTAAATGATGGAGATTGTGGCCTGAAGTGACAGATGTATAATGCAAGTGAGGTACGGGGAGACTGATACCCCCTCCAGAGTCCTGCTCTCCATGTTCATGGCTGCTCATGGATTCATCAGTGAACATTGCCAAGGAGAAGGCAGCAGTCTCCATTCCCAGTCATACGAGAAACATCAGTGACGCTAGGTAGACACAGCATTCATTTTACATATCTGGAAACTACTCCAATCTCAGAAGTATGTAATCACCCATCCTCACTTTAGCTTTGAGAATGATGCTCAAAACAGCAGTCCTTCTCTCCCCAGATCTCATACCAAGAGTCATAGTGCAATGGTTACCCTAGTTTATCAACACAACCAGGATACTTATAAGAAAATGTAAAAATGGCATATGCAGAGAAGAGGGTTTGACCTAAGGCACTCTTAAAAGGCAGCAGGACACCACACCTGGGTGACTGACCTTGAAGGGTGGCTGATGAAAATGTGGGCCCAAAGTGAGCCCTTGCTCTGAAGGTCCCACCCTATCCAGGGAAGCAGACACAGCTCTCCGTATCTCCGTTCTCCTTTTTCCAAAATGTGCTAACAACAACTGTATTCCTTACATGCTTCCACCTCCTTTCTCCCCATAGTGTCAAGAACTTGAAGAGCTCCCCACAGACATTCTGATTTCCTAAGCCAGCTGAAAATGCAGACAGGAAATGCAGAAAATCCCAAGTTCTTGTGAACTTCAGTTCCCTTACCCATCTAGGAATCTTCCTGCACATTGCTATGGTAGAACTTACTGTGGCAATGGCTCGGCCCACACGAACAACTCCAAAATCATTAGGATCCAGGAACTTGTTTCCATACAGATAGATGCCAGAAGCAGCTGCTGTCAATGAGGCAAATTTCAAGGCCCTTAGTGCCATGACTGATGAACCCTGCCAAGACACAAAACAGCAACTGTAACATCTGATAAGGACTTAGTGATCTGATGCCCAAAGCCCCAGAGGACCTGACAATCCAAGTTTTAATTGCTCCTTTCCTAATGACACATTGCTAGCACTGCCCCCAGCCAAGAGCTCAAGCAATCACCCAGCAACTGAGGGTAAGTTGCTCATTGCTATTCTTAACAGCGTCTACAGACCACAAATCCAGAAGTAACTCACTGCTAGACCTTGCATAAATGCAACAAAACATTTGCTCAGGATCCCAAAGGCTTTTCAAGGAGACACAACAGGTGGACAGACAGAAGGAAGCATGAGATCACCAAAAGTCAATTCTGATCCTATCGACAGGCACTTCTTCAACACAAATTTTCGAAGACATCACAGCATAGGCAGATTTTAAGGTGACAACAGATTATATAAAAACCCCAGGTTTAGAAAGAGCTCTTGCAACATCAAGAACACCCAAAGCTTATTAGAAACTCTGCCAGGCTAGTTCTAAAAGTTCCACACAGATGATGAGTGGTCTAGGAAGAGGCAAGGCATCCCAGGAGGTTGTATGCCACTCCAGCAGTCGGTACCAGACAACCACAGGGAATGCAGACGGGGCACCTGATCAGTGACCAAGTGAGATTTGTTTTCTCATTATCACCATCCCATGCAAGTGCCAGACAGGGAATGTACTGGCAGAAGAGTCATTTGCAGGAATCTACAGTCTATTCCTAGCTCTGTAACAGGCCCAACACAGGCCTTAGGTGAGACATTTCTCAACCACTTTTTTTCTGTGGGACCAGTGTGGGGAATGAACACATTTCCCACACTAAGCACTTTGGATCACTACATTCATTGTTTGCAGTATATAAAGTACCTTAAACATGTAACTCATTATATGTCAATATATATATTTTCCATTTTTTTATGTCACCGTGGAGGACCCAGACACAAAAAAAAGTAACAATGAATTAGGTACATTTTTCTTTCCTTTCCCTACGGCAGGTACTGGGTATAAAGTATGCTTGACCATTCCTTCTGCTTCTACCATCAATCAAAAGGTATTGTCACTTCTCTGCAACCTCTCAAGAGCACCCTTGACATAGTTCAGGTTCTTACCCTATCAAGATGGAGTCTACTAATCCTCCCACTCCTAGGCTTGACTGAGAAACTTGCCTGCTTCTCATTGTGAAGCTTTAGCAGGGTCAGTCTGGCTTGTGCCTTTCCTCTCGGAGCCTTGTAACCAAAAAACACATGCAGTGACACAGGTCAAGTCTTTCAAAAACAGTTCACAAGAACACAATCAGCGAAATAAGCTAATCTAACACAAGAGACCTTTGTACATGAACCTTAGCTAAACTTTATTATTTGCTTTTATTTCCTTACAAACCCTAGGTAATTGTGAGGCAGAAAAGCGGAGACATATTCTGTCAGTGCCTGTCACAGCTGCCTGCAGCAACCCAGCTCTTTCTCCTGCCAGAATGGGTAGCTGGCTGACCAGGACTCCTTTGAATCTATGATCAAGCTCAACAGAAAATAAACCTGGGCTCTTGACTGCAGCCAAATGTACACGCACTTCACAAAAAAAATGTTGCCCTCCTTCCCCTGCCTCACTGGAATTCTAGAAATTTTGGGGTTTCTTCCAGCAGGACCAATCTTTTTTTGTACAGAGATCTCTTGTACCCTCTTGTACCCTCTATCATTTTCAAAAGTCATTTTTTGCGAAGTATTTCAATTAAACAATTTGTGCTCCTTGTATACTTCTGTAAAATTTCATTTATTGAAAAGTGAAAGGTGCAGTGACATTTCCTTAACAGAAAATACACTTCTCTTTTTCATTACTTTCTCCTTCACTTTCTCAACTAGTAAAAGAACATTTTATTGAAAGCAGGATGCAGGTGCATCTGTTCTTGCATCTTATTCCTACCTGAAGCTATAATCTGCAGTTTGTTACATCACATCTATTGCCATACCCGCCAGCTGTACGTCACAAACAGAAGATGGGAACTTTAGGTAGCAAATAAACAGGTAGCGAAGCTGAATTTTTCAGCAAGAAAGTTCCTGCTTTCATGCTCAGCGTGTTGTAGCAATAAAAAGGGAATAACTAAAACCCCTCCAATAAGAGATACAGAAATAGAATTCGCTAAAGTAAATTGTATTTCAAAGTTTTGCATAAGGTATAGAGGAGCCTTTTCCATGTAAATGAGCCATTTACATGGAAAATGGCTCATTTACCCCTAGGGATATCCTAAGGGCTCTGTCAGCTGTGAAACAAGCCTTGGGATGTCACCGCCTCTCATTATTAAGCCCTGCCTTGATCGATCATCTCCAGCTCTTTTTTCACCTAAGGTGAGGTGGCTTCTTTGACTTTCACACAACTCGGCGCACCTAAGCGTCCCTCACGTTACAGCTAGGCTTCTCCTGTTCCCAGCAGGGGCAGCCGGGACGGTGCCGCTTCCCTGCCAGAGCCCCGAAGGTGACCCCACCGCCACCTGCCGAGGCCCGGGGAGCGGCGGCGGCCGCTGACCGCCCCGAGGACAGCGGGACCCAGCGCCGCTCAAAGCCCCGGCCAGGCCCCTCCGGCCGCTAGGCCCGCGGCCGCCGCCGCGCCCGAGATCTGCCCGTGAAGGACGCAAGGGGCCGGCGCCGCCTGCTCTCGGTTCTTCTTCAGGCCGGGCCGGGTCTCCTGGAGCAGCTTCCGCGCCCCGCGCCGCTCCAGCCTCCACGAACAGTCCCGGCCTCGCCGAGCCCTGCGACAACCGAGTCCCCGCCGGCGGGGCCGCAGCTGCGGGCGGCATTCGCCGCCTGGGCCCGGAGTCCCCGGCACGGGCCGGGGCGGCATCGAGGGCTGCGAGGGTGGCACGGCCCGGGCGCTCCGCCGGCGCTCGGAGCGGCACTTACCGACCGCCTCGCCGGCACTTCAACTCGCGCGCGCCCCACGCCGCTCCCCCGCCACCTCGCACACGGTACGGCCCTGGCCCGCGCGGCACGCCGGGAAACGTAGTCTCCCTTCGCGGCAGCTCGGAGGGGCGGGGGCGCGGTGGGACTGCAAGGGGCGGCCCTTGGGCGAGCCCACGAGGGACTAGCGGGGGGAGCGCTGCGCTTCGATGGGTCCCGGGCTGCGCTGACGCCTCCGCCCTTGGTGCGGGGAATTGCGCAGCTCGCACCCCGGATTGCAGGATTGCTGCCTGCTCCCCTTCGGTAACTGCAAGGTAATGCAATCTCACTTTGTCAGTGGGGCTCCCAGAAAACCCATCTTCTGTGCTCTTAAAAAAATTTCACATTTAAATTAAATTTCACACTTAAATTAAATTTCACATTCTATTTCACAGAACCAACTAGGTTGGAAAAGACCTTTAAGATCATTGAGTCCAATCTATGACCTAACGCTACTTTGTCAATTAGGCCATGGCACTAAGTGCCAGTCTTTTCTTAAACACATCCAGGGATAGTGACTCCACCACCTCCCTGGGCAGCCCATTCCAATATTTAATCGCCCTTTCAGTGAAGAACTTCTTCTTAATGTCCAGCCTGAACCTCCCCTTCCACAGCTTGTGTCTTCTTGTGCTATTGCTGGTTGCCTGGGAGAAGGTGCCAACCTTCACCTGGCTACACCCTCCTTTCAGGTAGTTGTAGACAGTGGTAAGGCCTCCCCTGAGCCTCCTCCTCTCCAGGCTAAACACCCCCAGCTCCCTCACCCACTCCTCATAGGACTTGTGCTCCAGAGCCTTCACCAGCCCAGGTAGACAACATCCACAGCCTCCCCCTCATATACCAGGCAGGCCCCTGGTCCTAAGAGGAGATAAGGTTGGGCAGGCAAGGCCTGCCTCTTCAAAATCCATGCAGGCTGGGTCTGATTGCTTGGGCATCCTGTAGGTGAAGTGTGATTTTACTCAAGATGATCTGTTCCATAAACTTACCAGGCACTGAGGTCAGGCTGCAAGGCCTGTAGTTTTCCAGATCCTTCTTTTGGCCCTTTTTATGGATGGGTTAACGTTGGGTAACCTTGAGTCATCTGGGACCTCCGCAGGGGGCCAGGACTGATGGTAAATGATGGAGAGCAGCTTCACAAGCTCATCTGCCAGCTCCCTCATAACCCTAGGATGGATCCCATCTGGTCCCATAGACTTGAGAGCATCTAAGTGGCTCAGCAGTTCACTAACTGTTTCCTCCTGGATTACAGGGGGGCTATTCTGCTCCCTGTCCCCATCTACTAGCTCAGGAGAACATGACATTGCATTCAAGAAAATATCCTGATGACAAGTCTCTCTTCCTGGATGAATAGGTTTTTCATCCCTGTGGAAAAGTGCTGTAAAGGTGATTTAACTACCTTCTGCCTGGCTGTGGGACAGTGGTGTGTTAAATATTTTCCTAAAAGATCAACATAATATTTGGAACATTTGATGGGTACCCATATTGGATTTGTGTGGTAAGGTTTTGTTGTGGGGGGTGGAGGATGCTACAGGGTGGCTTTTGTGAAAAGCTGATAGAAGCATCTCCCATGTCTGACAGGGCCAACACCAGATGGCTCCAAGGCAGGCCTGCCTCCAGCCAAGGCCAAGCCTGTCAGTGACAGTGGTAGCACCTCTGCAATAGCATAGTTAAGAAGAGAAAAAAAGTTATTGTGCAGAAGTAATTGCAGTCAGAGAAGAAAGGAGTGGAAATATGTGAGAGAAACAGCTCCCACAGACACCAAGGTCAGTGGAGAAGGAGAGGCAGGAGATGGCTGTTTTCAGATCACAGAATATCCTAAGGCACCCAGAAGGAGCATCAAGTCCAACTCTTCCGTGAATGCCCCACATTGGGATCAATCCCACAACCTCGGTGTTATTAGCAGTATTCTCTAAACAGTTAATCTCAGGGTCATAATACTCCAGGGGCCAGAGCTGAGATTCCCCTGCAGCCTGTGGTGAAGACCATGGTGAGGCAGCTGTGGCCCTGCAGCCCATGGAGGGCCATGGTGTATCAGATGTCCACCTGCAGTGTGTGGAGGACCCCACACTGAAGCAGGTGGATGCCCAAAGGAGGCTGTGACCCTGTGACCCCCTAGAGCAGGATCTGACAGGACCTGTGGACCTCTGAAAAGAGGAGCCCACACTGGAACAGATTTGCTAGCAGGACTTGTGACCCTGTGGAGGGGCTGTGCTGGAGAAGTTCATGAGGAACTGGAGGTCATGGGAAGAACTCACATTGGAGAAGTTTGTGGAGAATTCTCCAAGAGAGGAACCCCACAACAGAGCAGGGAAAGAGTGTGAGGTGTTCCACCCCTGTGACAGAAAGAGCAGCAACATACATTTGTGTGTGGTGAACTGACTACAACCCCCATTCCCTGTCACCCTGCTCTTCTGAGAGAAAATTGGCAGTGAAGTTGAGCCCAAGAAGAAGGGAGAGTTGGGAAAGGTGTTTTTTAAAATTTGGGATTATTTCTCACTATTCTACTCTGATGTGATTGGTAATGAATTAAAAATAAATTCATTTCATTTCCCCCAGTCCCCATGTTTTGCCCCTGACAGTGAGTGATCTCTCCCTGTCTTTATCTTAACCCATGAGGCTTTTTTATTGTCTCTCCCTGTCCAGCCGAGGAGGGGAGTTACAGAGCAGCATTGGTTGGCACATGCCATCCGGATAGAGTCAAGTTGTCACAGTACCCCTTTTGTTTCCATCCGCCTTCAGTTTTGTTTTCCTCACTTGTACTCTGCTGCAGACCTTAATGTCAATGCCTGCACAGTGAGGGCTTGCTGCTAAATATCATCTCTAAGAAACAAAGCAGCTACAAATTATGAAGGGCAGAGATAAGGGTGATTACCCTGCTAGCACGCTGAGGATACAGGGCCCACATGGCCAGTTGCTGCATCAGCCATATGATGGCTAAACTGGCTGCAGTCCCATAAGTTTCTTTCCCTTCTAGGACAGATGGGAGCTTTTGAACTGATGGGGGGCAGTGAAGCATCACAGCTTAGTCTTGGATGATTGCAAATTATGTAGGAAAGACTGATTTTTGGAAGGAAGCTTCACGGTTTGAACGGAAAAGAGGAAGAAATTAAAAAGTCAAGGAGGTGTGCACTTGATGTACTGCTGAGGAAATGGGAGAAATAAATACAGATTGAACGTGAAGTAACAACTCTGAATCACATAATTTAAAAAGCTTAAAAATACAGGGAAAAAGTCTACTGTTCTTTTGTCTGCTAAAGCATATGTAAGTTTTGCAATAGATTTTTGTGTTTGCAAATTCACAACCTCCGTGGCTCAGGCTGATAGTGAGCATAATAGTGGGGTGTCCATTTAAAGCTACTGTGCTATTGCATATAAAAATCAAAAATAGCAACTCTAACCTCAGCACAACCACTGATTCCTGACCACAGCCCACTGCTTCTACCCGGGATGCTTAAAAGACTGCTGCCCGGGCTATCAATCCTCTGCTTTGATGGCTAGATCCCACATGCTGGCAATGCTCCCAGCACGGGGAGCAGGTCAGCATCTGGTTTTTGCTGGCCTCTCCAGGGAAAGCTATGGGAGGTTTCTTCAGAATTATTTTGCTCCTTGCAGCTTTCTGTTAAACAGGCTGACACTGGGTCTGCTGCAGAGAGGGGAATAAAAAAGAGGCTTTTGTAGCATAACAATGCCGTGTGCTGATGTGCAGTGGGCAATTATGTAACCAACGCTAAATCTTTCTATAATTAGAACAAGCACCTAGTTAGAGTGATCAGAGCTCTTTTGTGTGCGCCTGCACGGGGCTATGCAAGAAAAACCTTGGCTTGAAAGAAAGATGCTGGCTTGATTTCCCTTTGCTTTTCAACTGGTGAATAAATTAAATCTCAGATTACCCCAAATTGCTGTGAAAGACAAACTGTGAAAAGCGTTTCCTTTTCATTCCTGTTGAAGACATTTGCATCCCAGGTGTGAATCTCATGCAATGCAGATGCAAACCCAGAGACTCAGCCTCTCTGTCCCAAGCACCCGAGCAGCAAGAGCAGCCAGACTGCCTGAAGAGAGGACAGAAGGTCAGCATCAGCCCTCGCTATTGAGAATCGATGTCTTTTTCAGATTCACTTTGATGAAGAACATGACAAGATATCTGCAAAGGCTCACTTATGCTAGATATTCCTCATGTATGGAGAGGAGGCATGGGAAAAGACAACAAAACAGTCCCAGAAAGAAGGTGATCCTATGAATTTTTTTTTTTTCATTCTTGGTCCAAGTTAATGGATATTGGCAGGTTTTGCCTTTAGATCAGCAGTGGAAAGTTCAGAGCTGACTCTGGAAGCCATAAAATTTTAAAATAGCATCTTCTTACCGATCATACTGTACAGAGCCAATATTTGGGTAAAACATGTCTCGACAAAAACATGCCCATTGCCCAGGGTCATTCAGTCCCTGTGACTCAGTAGTCACCAAAGTCTGAATGTGACAATGGAAACTGATGTGCCCTTGGAGGGCAGGGCTTTACACAAGCAGCAAAATCCACTTCTACCGGTATTTTGTTCCTTCAAGGCCTTTGTTCTACCTTATGTGTGGTATCAGTTTAGACAATTGCATGCTACCTCCATACCTCTCTCTCATAATTTCTGTTGGCAAAAATTTCCCCTTACTTTATTTGGTGAAGCTGTTGGTGCCTAAAGGGCACTCCATTTCTTCTTGCAGGTTGTTGGGAAGTGTCAGGGGGCCAAGATGTCCTGTGTGAAATGATTTTATCAGCTGGAAGTGGAATGCTTCCAAGACCTTTGCAAAACACCCCCAGAGTCTGTGGTTTTTAGAGAAGTACATGAGAACATTTTTGCCTGAGAGAGTTTACTTTTCCATGATATGCAACAAATAGCAGAAATTAAACCAGCCTTCATTTCATTTGTTCCAGAGAACATAGACATGGCTTGAAGAATGTAAAGATTTTTTTACAAAAGCACTAATAAACCTTGTGATCTTCTTCCCCCAGATATAATTATTCCTTCTGAGTGCTGCCAGTAACACCTAAGTACAGGGATTGCTGATGTAGTTGAACCTTTCCATCAAGTTAAATCTCTTCTCTTTCACTGTTTAGCATCTTACCTGTCCATAATTTATCCCTTGAGTTAAGAAGAGTTGTTTATTTTGATCATTTTTATCCGACTATGTGCAGCAACCGGTAGGCGTAGAGGTATCTGATATTAACAATGGCTTATTCTATTACTTTGTATCATCATCTTCATTTGTCACAAGATATTTCATGAACCATTTAATTCTGGATTTGCAAATGTGAAAAGTGCTGAAGTAGATAAAAAAGGTACAGAGAATTTAACAGCCTAAACCTACCCCAAAAGACTTCTCAGAATGCATCAGAAATATGTTCTTAAAACCAGCTGTGATATTCTCATCAAACTAAAAATGTCCCTGCTCCCAGCCATACCAAGGCCTCCACAGAGCCTGAACTCCTTACTCACCATACCAAGGATCATTTTCGCACAATCATTTTGTGAATAGAGATGCATGTAGAAACCTGATATCATTATTGTCCAGAAAATATTGTCCAAAAAATCCTGATTAAAACAGAAAGGAATTGATCCTTTTTGTCTTAGAGAGAGGTTCATATTTGGGGAAAATACGTTTCAGATTCTCAGAACCATTCCTTTTCTAATATTTCTTTTGCGAGAAGCACAGAATGAGCTAAGTTGGAAGGGACACACAAGGATCATGGAGTCAAACACCTGGCCCTGCACAAGACACCCCAAGAATCACACCATGTGCCTGAGGACATTGTCCTGATGCTTCTTGAACTCTGTCAGGTTTGGTGCTGTGACCACTTCTGACTGTTCCTGTGTGGGCCCTGGTTGCTCAGGCTTGCCCAAAGCAGATCTGGTAATAATGAAACTGTCTCCTCCCAGAGGATTTCAGCTTTGATTAGAAGATAATAAGGGATAGAAAAGTGAGCACCTCCCACAGCTTTTCAAAGGTTAAACACTCTCATTGTTAAATATTTCAACCTAATTTCTCATTTGAATTTCCCTAATTTCCACTTCCAGTCACTGGTTATGGTTTTGTCTTCCTTTATGAGATTAAGAGGTGGCTTAATATCTTGCATTTCTAATTTGTACAGGTACATATACAAGATGGTCAAATCTCCTCTCAATTTTTTGTAATGAACAAAATATACTAAATGTTTTCATTTGCTCACTCAGGTAATTTTTCCTTGTAATCTAATTGTCAAAGCAGATAAATGGAGTTAACCTCATTCTAATCTGGCAATGGTAATGTTTATCTCTTAAACTTCACCACAAAACAAATTTACTTATTGTATTTCCCCTACACTTCCAATTAATCGTAGCCTTATAATACCTTTGTAGTCTTTCAAACCTCTTCTACCTTCCAGAATTGTTTCAGAAACTTGAAGACCAGGACAGAGTCCCTCTAGAGTTCACCATATCCCTACTTCTACATCCATGGCCTGCATGAGACTTTGTGTTGCTTCATAGCACAAGAAATTTGTTCCAAGCTGCTTGTCTTTCATAACCCTCATGGGTCCTTTCCAAAGTCACTGGTTCCCAGCACAGCCTGTACTTAACCCCACATTTCTTACTTAGAGATATATAAGTTTGCACAATGTGATGCTGGAACACAGCTCATTTAAATGGGTTCTACTTACCAAGGCATCTTGCCCACACTGTATGACTCTCCTCCCAGTATCCCTGAACATTTTGCCACTCATTTTGAAATATACAGACTTTATGAATAGCAATTTCATATTGATGGCAAGCTGATGAAAATGGTGACTAGTATAAATCATAGTGTGTGCGTTCCTCTGTGACTTCCTCAGAAATACCTCATGCAGCATTGATCCACTGCTAATGATTCCTTTGTGCTTTGGAATGCCAGCCACTTCCCAACCCCAGTGGCACACCTCTTCAAGTGTTGCACAGTGCTAATTCTTCAATCAAAACATCACCATAAGCAGAAGATAGAAGTAATGGTGTGGTGATGCATTCCCCCCATACAGCATTAAATAATACTCCACAGCAAAGAAAGAAGGAGAAATGTCAAAGTAGGAGGGATAAAACAATTTTTTCACTCAGACTAGTATAACAGCTGGGCACAGAAGCCTTGACAACTTCTAAGGGGGAAAGAAGGCTCCTGAATCAAGTGGCAATATTGCCAGATGTGACAACAGCAATACTGTTACTGAATGAGTGACAGAATTGGGTAGAAGGGATGACAGATGAGTTTTGCCTAGGAAAATAATTGATAAATGGTGGGTGACAAAGTCTTGTATCTTTACCTTTGTATGAATTGCTCATAAGACACCAACTATCTCAGAGAGAAGGGGAAGTATCTGTCATTCATGGAGGTGGTGACAGAGCTGCTGTCACCACCATGTTAAGCCAAAAGCTGATTCCCAGTGGAGATGATGAGTTTGGGCATAGAGAGACTGCACAGGATTGCCCTTACCTTCCTCCAAATCTCCTCAATCCTAGAAGTTGTAGCAGATTAATTTAGCCTGAAGGAGTAGTTCACCCTTCAGATTAGGAGATGATAAAGCAGACAAAATGACTAGAGGACTGCAAGACATTTACTCTGCTGTATCGTATTCCTGCCTCTTATGTTATGATTTTTTTAATCTCTGATAGACCGAGTTTGTTTCTTTAGTCATTCTACCCTTTTCTTCCCTGTCTGGCTTCTGTTTCTCTCTAGATGAACTGTGCCTGGCTCAGTGGGACTCTTCTGCCTTTGATTCACTAGATGTGACATCACAATAGCAACTATTAATTAATAACTGTCTCTGGTTATATATGATGCTATATATTGCCACTTTAACTCAAATATTGATTTTCCTATGTAAAGCTCCACCTACTTCTCTGTATTACAACTCTCTGAGAAGTATTTTTCCATATTCCAAATTTTAATTGTACTCTAAAGAGTGCACCTCTTGATTTGATTTAAAGAACTCCTATGTAATATATGGATGCCAATTTAACATAGACAGCACAAGTTCTTTTTAATGCAGATGTTTTTCTATTTTAAATCAATATTTTTGCACCACTTTAAGTCTCTTTTCTTCCCTTCACTTCCATGTCCCGGTTCAACGATTTCTAAGCAGCAGGTATCAGAATAAATTTTATTCCAATCGATTTGCTCTATATTTTCTGCTTTTTAATTGGACATATTCAGCTGGATGAACTGTGAAGTTACTGAACTTATTGGAGACCGTGTGAATAGCGCAGGGGAGTGGAATAGGATGGCTGAAGAAATAATCTGGGATATGGTAAAACTACACCTCCCAGGATGCCTTGCGGCCTACCGCGTGCGCCGCCGCGCCGCGAGTGACCGCATGGAGACTACAACTCCCAGGGCACGCTGCGGGTCCTGCGCATGTGCAGGTGTCGCCACCTTCTCCCTCCTCGGCGGCCCGGCTCCCGAGCGGACGGCGTAGGCGGTCAAGATGGCGCTCACCAGGTGGGTCGGGCGGGCCCACTCGGGCCGTGAGGGCGATGTGGCACTCCCGGCCGGCCCGGGGATTCCCCGCCGCGCTGCGGGACTCCGCCGACGGGAGCGGCCGCGGTTTGGGAGTGCGTTGAGGGGCCGCGGCCTCTCCTGGGCCGTGGGCCCGCCGGCCGGGCCGCGGCCGCAGAGAGTGCGGCGAGGGCCGGGGGGGCCTGGGGAGCCCTGGCGGGAGCGGATGCTTGGCCCCCGGTCAGGGCTCTGCTTCTTTCGCGTGTTCACTGCGGGGGGAAGGAGCTCCTCCGCCTCGGTTGGGTCCGTGGGGTTTTGTCGAGGTTTCTTCACCGTCAGAGAGGGCGAGCGGTCTTTGTTACGAGTTGTAGTGTCTCTCGCGGGACGTGGGAGTGCAGTTCCGGTGGCTGCCCCGGAATCCCGAGTTTCTCTGGATGCTTTCTTAGTAAATGCACAAAAGGGCTGTGTAGACAAGAAGAGCTGAAAAAGGGGAAGTGAAGAAACTGGGGTTCGATTTGCCCTTGGCAGGGAGGTGTCAGGCTTTGAGAGGGGAGGTCGTGATCATGTCTGTCTGTGGGTGTTGGTCTTGAGAGAAAGAGAGAATCATTGGGACAAGAGACACAGGAACATAGTGTTTCTTTCTTATTCATGGTAGTGTAAAGAATACCAGTGATATGTGACATTCCTGTTGGAAAACGGGCATTGCTACTCTTCTGTTCAAGAAAGATGTGAATGTGTGTGAATTTAGCATTTGTTTTTGTAGGAATCTTTCAGAATGCTGAGAAAGCACACATTGCAACTCTAATCTCAGAAGTTACTAAATCTCAGAAGCTTCTCTCACATTTATGAGTGCAATGCTCAAGTTTCATAAATTG
Source organism: Hypocryptadius cinnamomeus (assembly GCA_013400635.1). Classification (NCBI taxonomy): domain Eukaryota; kingdom Metazoa; phylum Chordata; class Aves; order Passeriformes; family Zosteropidae; genus Hypocryptadius; species Hypocryptadius cinnamomeus. The sequence continues at coordinate 51,920 of VYZP01003999.1, forward strand.
TTTCTTAATCTATAGAGAGTGATTGTTGAGGAAGTATTGATTTAGCAAGAAGTTGACTCAAGCATAGTTGAGTGCCCATGAGCGAAGTTACCAAAATGAACTTTTTATCTCATTCTGTTTTGGTTGCTGTCCATGGATGTCCAGTTTTTTGCCAGCTCCAACCCAGCTGTCTCAAGATCAGCTAGAACTAGAAGAAAGAGCAAGAGCTCAGAGATCCAGGCAGGCTGCTCTGGTCTCATCCAGAAGGGAACCTCCCCCATATGGTTACCGGAAAGGATGGATACCACGGGTGCTAGAGGTAAATATTTACATTGATACAGTAGTAATGTGTGTGCTAAAGGGGAAAAAAAATTCTGGAGTAGAAATAAACTCTGGTCACCTGGAATGTTGCTGAGAATTGTGCAAAGCCTTACAACGTGCATTACCCAGACTGCTTGATATATTCTTGTGTTGGGAGAGCTTCTAATCTTCCAGATTCCTTAAAACATTTGATGGTAAACAGGATAGTCTATGTCTACTTCTGTTCAGAGATTGTTGTGTTGTAATGTGGAAATACGTCTGTGGTCCTTTGGGTTTACAGTCGGGGCACACAAGGTTCCCCAGAGAAAGACATCCATATTGTTCCTCTGTTAGTGTTAAATACACATTCTAAATTATAGCTGAAATAAGAGAATGTGTGTGTATCAGAGAAGAGAACATTCATGTGTTCTGTTCAAAAAGATAGCTGTTATTGGGGGACAAAATTATTACAGTTGGAAGGAAACTTAAAAATTAGTCAAATATTTGTTGTTTAAGTATGTTACTGGCTAAAGGCTTTTGGGCAATGTTATGTGTTATTAGCTGTTACTCTTGCCAGTTTAATGTAATCTAAACTGGAACTGCTAAAGGTAGAAAGAAAATACAGATGTGATCTGATTACAAAACTGTTTTAGTACAGTCTCTCACTGTGAGCTGGAAAAATCTCACAGTCTAAAGTGATCCTTGACAATAACTTCTGAGACCTGTTCTGATGAGTCACAAATCAGTGCTCTTGGGAACAAGCATGCTGTTGAAGTTTTATTACAGTAGTTCATGTATGATCCTACGTTGTTTCCAAATGCCATAATCTCATCAGCTTATAACAACATTGCCCTCGTTTATGTTTAAGTGCCATTTCTGTAAATCCAATGCTGTTCTGTGGTGATCCGTGTACAAATCGTTCAAATAGTAATTCCAGTGGTTCACTGAAAGAAAACATTCTTATGTGGGTTCAGCATTTAGTCATATGCTGCATATGTATGATGTCAAAAATTATACTTTCATTGTACCCAGTGTAGGTTTCCCTTCCTACACTGTTGAGTACTAAAGTTAGTATTTTATTAGTGCTTATTAGTTAGTGCTTATTCTTTCTTAATGTTAATAAAGAAATGTTTTAAGAAGCCAGGTGCTGAAGGTTTGCCAAGGCTTTCCAGCATCAGTTGGCCACAAATTAATACACATCCCAAAAAGCCTTTAAGGGCTCCTTTCTACTTCATAAACAAGTGCTAATTGCAATAAATGCTTTCAAAGCATAATTTTTGTTCTGTGATCCTGGACTGCCATTGCTGTTCTTAGTATGTTAAGAGTTACCCAAAAAAAAAAAATTTAAAGAATGACTGAATTTGGTTCTGGCTAATACTTTAACAACTAATCATTGAATATGGGACATCCAGTGGAAAACTTTAGATACGGAAACTGTGTTTCAAGGAGCATTTGCAGATGGAATAAGCACACTGTCCTTGTTTGGAAGTGTTCTGCTTGGTCTTTTCCAGTCTCAGTCCACTCCGTCACAGTGGTGGTAACTACTTGGTCACATGGTGAGCGTGGAGGGAGATTGATCTGCTCAAGACACCCATTCTTATTTTTTGATCTGTTATGTTACCAGATTCCACATACACCATGCCATTGCAACAGTGAAAGGGATAGATGCTCTTGCTGCTTTAAGCAAATGCTTCCTCCAAGGTGTTGCATCTGAAACTGTAGCCTGAAGCTGTTTTATGAATGGTACCACTGCATCCTCTGTGGTACTGAGCCAGGATCATCTGCTTTAAGAAGTCTTTTGTTTATTAAATGCTTTTATTTTGTTTATTAAATGCTTGTACACCAACACGTTGTAGGAGAGACGAATAAACTGTAAGAATGTTGGGCTGTTGGGTGCTGGCCCAGTTTGCAGTGTGTTTACACATCAAAGTAAGGGAATGTTTGACACATGTAACATTGTAAAGGTGTGAGCTACAGGCTTTGAAAATAATGGAATGGTGTTTTTTATCTTCTCCATTGTGGTGTGAAAAGCAACAAATAACCAGTAGAAGTCTTCATGAAAATGCTGCTCCTGTAATTTTAGTATCCACAGTTGCTTTATTTCAGAAGGTCAATTTTTGGAGTTCTAATTAATAACTGACATGATAATTAAATACTTAATTTTGTATTGTCTGTAGCATAGTATTGCCTGCACATTCTAGTCAGGAATATCTGTTCCTACTTTGTGCAGGGAATAGTTACTGCAAGATATCTCTCCATTTCCATGTATTTTAATAACTGTAAGTTCTCTCATTAGTTGCTCTCTTACCAGTGAAATAATAAAGTTACTGGAACATTCTTGCCAAGTTAGTTTTTGTTGAAATCAATCTGCTCTTCCATTCCATTTAGCATTTTTTTGTCTTTTGGACATTCACTACTTTTTCTTTTCTGTAGGATTTTGGAGATGGGGGTGCTTTCCCAGAAATTCATGTGGCCCAATACCCATTGGATATGGGCCGAAAGAAGAAAATGTCCAATGCTTTGGCTGTTCAGGTGGATGCAGAAGGAAAAATAAAATACGATGCAATTGCTCGACAAGGACAGTCAAAGGACAAGGTAATATTTCTTCCAATATGTCAGCTGGCATGTATACTTGGAAAAGTTGTATGTACACATCCTTGAACTCATTGGTTTGGTATTAGCCACATGGATTGAGTCCTCTTTTCTTATTTAAGAATTAAAATAATGTCAGACAGAAATTGTGATCTTCTCTGTAATGTAATTAAAAGATAAGGCAAAAATGGGGAAAATCTCTACACAGAACTTACTTGATGGCTTAGCAGTTTGCGTTGTCCAGTGAAGGCAAGAAACTGAAAACAGTTCTGTAGCCTCATTTTAGTGTGTAGAGAGAGGGGGCAAAAAATTGGGCAGAAAACACAGGTCAGCCTTCACAATACTGCACCTTGTATCTTACTGATCCAACACTTGACACTTCTGTTTGTTTTCAGTGCTTTTGGTGCTCTGTTTCTGCTATTGTTGTTTAATTGCAGCAGAAAGTATTGTCAGTGGTTATACTGCAGAAGTTTTGTGCTGAGTTCAGAGACAGCAAGATTCTCATGGAGTTTTTTAGGGGAAACTTCAACTTCCTGTATCCAGTAACCTTTCTAACACCAAGAGATGACACTTGAGGTCCTAGTTTTGAGGAGATCAGGTACTTGGGGCTCCTAAGTCTACTTTAAGGAGTATTTACACCTGCCTTTTCAAGTGTAACCAAGTGGGTTACATGGACTTTAATTCTGTAAAGCTCGAGTTGGGGGCTGGAAAGCTGCTGAGGCCTGATTCTGAAGCCTGATTCCAGCTGCTTCTTCCAGCAAGTATCTTCTGTAAAGAAAATCTAAACAATGTTAACTACAAAGCTAATAGCTAAGATATGAATAGTTGTTTTCAAAATTATTTGACTTCTTAGGCTTTAAATTAGGGTGCCTTGAAAAGCTTATGATTATGTAATATGCCCCATGTCTTACTACATTTGAGGAAGGGAGGAAACCAAAATACAAACTGCTCAATCAAAAAAAAGTAGGATGGGCATTCTAAGAATATCAGGGAAAGTACTTTTAACAGATAAATTTGTTGTTTTAAATAGATTCTACAGCCAGTAGGATTTTATATTTAATTAATATCTGAGTGTCAAAGCATGACATCTTGCGTATCCTCATCCTATGCCTCATATGTTACTGCAGTACCTTTGAAAAAGATGAGTGCAAACTGGACTGCATGCTGTCATGTGGAAGAAAGTAGTTAGACTAAACAGAAAAAAAACAGCAGTGGCAATATTTTTATTAAGGGGACTTCTCCTGAAGTTCCATCAGGCTTCATCTAATGCCTGGAATTATTTTTCAAGAGGAAGACGTTAAAATATTAATTCTATTTGAACAAATTTTTTACTAAATATTTGATACTTCATGCTAAATATAAATGTTACTTTGTCGAAATCATGCAAAATAATTTCAAGCAGATAATTAGAGAAGGAGTAATCATACCAATTTTGGGGAAGCTGCAGGCTGAATAATAAGAAAAAAATTAGTGTAGTTAAACCCTCATTTTTATAACTTGTCAAATACATCTTTACTTGTAGGATTATCTTTAATTTGTATGTAATAGAACTGTTCAGATTGGAATCTTAGTATGTTTGAAAAATAATTAGATATGATAGTAGGCTTGAGGCAAAAATGACCATAATCTTTCACTGGGTCTTATTAAAGTTAGGAAAATGCTTCTTAACAGGTAGAGCTAAATGTAAGCTGTTAATGTTTGTCATATTTGATTCGTGAAGATCTGTACTTCCATTAACTTTCCATATGTTGTCTATAATGAAGGCAGTAATATTCTTTGTCATTCACCAAGATGGAAGAGATGTGGGGCTTTCCTAAAACCAGGCTCTGTAGAACTCTAGAGCTGGGTTTCCTAAATTCTGAGCTCTGCCTTCTGTGTCAGGTTGATCTTGATTGCATCCAGCTGGATGTAAAAGCTGAGAGTAAAGATTAAGTATTGTGATTCAAAGGGGAGTAAAACTGAGGGAAGATTGGATCACAGATTCATAGAATGGTTTGGGTTGGGAGGCCCTCTGCCAGACCAGGTTGGTCAGAGCCTCATTTGTTCTGGCCTTGAGCACTTCCAGAGATGGGCTATCCATAGCTTCTCTGGGCAGCCTGTTCCAGTGCTTCACCACCTTCATAGTAAAGAATTTCTTCCTAATCCTGATCTAATCCTGCCTTCCTTCAGCTTAAAGTGCTTCTCCCTTGTCCTGTCACTACATAGCCTTATAAGAAGTCCTTCTCCAGCTTGTAGGTTCCTTTAGGTACTGTAAGGCTGCTGTAAGGTCTCTCTGGAGCCTTCTCTTCTCCCGGCTGAAACACCACCAACTCTCTCAGCCCATCTTCTTAGAAGAGGTGCTACAACCCTGTGGTCAACTTAGTGGCCTCATCTGGACTCATTCCAACAAGTCAAGGTTGTCTTTGTGTTTGGGACCTCAGAGCTGGATGCAGCACACCAGCTCAGGTCTCACTAGAGCAAAGTAGAGGGGCAGATTCACCTCCTTCAGTCTGCTGGCCATGCTGCTTTTGATGTAGCTCAGGATAAAATTAACTTTCTGTGCTGCAACAGGTATTTGAAACAATTTCACTGGAAACAGCAGAACTACTATTGCTTGATTTGATTTGCTTTGCAGGGTAAAATATTGCCAGAGATGTCATAGGGAGCAGTTCTTTGGTGATCTGTGTTGAGTTGAATAATATGGAATATTTTCTCTTAAGAGCTTCTGATAGTACAGTATCAGTAGGATTAGATGCAGAAGTTTCATTTTCCAGAGAGCTGCAGTCATAATTCAATATTTCTTCAATTTTAATACTTAGAGCTAAAAGAAACAGATACTTAGCAGCCTGCCAGAAATGAGATGGAGTTTATGAACCTATTCTAGGAGCCACTTGTTTGGTCCCAGTTAGGAAGCAAATTTTGTTCTTCCTACAGCTTATGGATTTTTTGAAGTTGAATTTAGTATTCTGCCTTCTTGTAGAGGCAGCAGTTCCGTCACCTAGCCCCCATCTCGAGATGACTTGTCAGCAGTTTCTATTATTGCAGTGGTTCATCTCCCTTGCATCTGTTCCCTTATGTATTTAGAAAATAGTGGCTTCAGAGTATTTTCCTTCAAAAATACTGACATCAGTGTGATAGTCTGACAAGCTTCCTGTTTGGGGTTGGCAGAAAGTCTGCTAGACATGAAATGCTGGATAATGTTGACAGGCCTGGATGCATGACCTTATGGATCTGTGGATGGAGTTCCATCTGGTTGTCGAGATGAAGGATTTCTAGCCTAGCTGTGTGGTTAGTTCTTGTGCTGCTGTAAATTCTTTCAATACTTTCTCTACTTACATTACTAAAAGCCAGGCTAAAATAATGCATCAATAGTGATGTGTTTTGATGAGACTGGTGCTGTCCTTTATTAGGAAAATAAGAACATGTAATTGCATCCTGTGTTTTTATGAAGACAGAAGAAAGTGTGAAATCAAGGAATGGAACTGTTAGGTCCCTTACTTTTTTCCAGCAAGAATAACTTTATATGCTGGAGTTTGATTTCTTCTTCATGGCCTAAGGCTGTGGCTTATTTGTTGAAGGAGACAAAAAACAATCATGAAGCTTATTTACAGGTTTTATTCCCAAGATTGTCGATTCAGTCAAAACATTTATGAGAGAGTAGTTCCATTGTTGAAGGAAGTCCTGTCACAGGTATGGGACAGGTCAAGAGAATATGAATCTAACTCAAATAATCAAAAGTGTTACTTACTTGCAACTTATTTGTCTTTGTGGCAGAGCTTGGTTTGAGAGTTTGTTACCAGTTTGTTTTCTGGTGTGTGTACCAGGCTTACAACCAGGTAATCTTAATGACTTCTTAAATTTTATATGCTTCATATGGAGAAACCATTCTTTGACAAGGAAGGCATTCGTGCTGCATTGCTTGATAGTAAATTCTTGATTTACATGTAGGGTTGATGAGCACTGTACAGGACTGGTTGAGAGATACAGAACAAAATATGTTGAGGATTTCTGTATAGCAAATTAAGAAATTTCTATCAAGACACTTGCATCTGTCAAGTGCCTTGTGAGACTCTGAATGTGACTGGTGTCTGAATCCTGCCATGTGGTACAGTATCTTAGCCAGTTAGGTAATACTACTCTCTATCTGATTGTAGTGGTGTGCAGATTTCTAATTGCTGCCTGTTAAGGCTGCTCCAGCCAGGGAATCATGTAATTGTACCAAAACTTGAGGTTTTTCTTTCTGCCTAGAAGGAGATTCTGCTTTTCAGTAGCAATCAGAGTGATTGCTCAGGCTCATGCTTCCTTTTCAATTTTGTAGATTGAAAAATGGTAGTGGGTGAGCACAGTACAATATCAAACAATCCCAGTCTCTTCTTTAGCTTAGATGAATGAAATATCTCAACATTACTCATAAAACAAGATAACTGTCTAGAAAAACAACAAAAAGAGATGCAAATTCATTATCTGCCTCTTTTTATCACTTCAGAAAAGGGCTACAATTAAAACATGCACGTGTATCAAGTTTTTGATGGCAACAGAAATATTTGTATTTTCAGGATAGTTTAATCTATATTATGTATTTCTTCCATAATAAAGCTTCTTGCCATTTCCATACAACACTTCAGAGTTTAAATAGTTCATATAGATCATTTGTACCTCAGTGTCAAGTAGGTTTTAGATCACTCTTGGGCCACCACAAGGAGTAGCTTTTTTTTTCTTTTTTTGTCTTTTGGGATGCTCTATAGCTCCTTCAGCCTACATTGTTTTTCATATTCTTCTTCAACAAGACACTTGGACTTACAAGTTAATTACCTTAGAGGAACATTTCTCTTCAGATGTCCTTCATTCAGGATCTGAGAAGCTAGAATATTACTGATACTAATTCAAAGGATGAAATTTTAGGAGTGAAGGCTGAGAAGTAGAAATGTGGTTAATTAATGCTGAGGCTAAAGATTAATTTTGTAGTTTGACATGTACTGTATAATGAACTTGAAATAATAGTTCTCGACTTTTAACCCTTTGAACTAAAACTTCCTATTTTATTGGATACATGTGAAGCATTAATGTAATACAATACATTTTTCCCTGAAGCCATCTAATAGTGTTCTTTCCCTGTATTTAAAAGTGGGACTTAGAGCTGCCAGGAGCTAGCTGCATGTTGTGTGAAAACTCAAGTACCTATATAAGGGAAAGTGTCAAGCCCAGATTTCTCAAGTATTTATTTTTTCAAGAAAACAGTAAACATGATGAAATTAAAAAATACAGATTGTGAAAAATACTTGTATCAAATTCTTGAGTAATCCTTGAAAACAGAAATAAAAATGTGTGGGGTTTTGTCAGTTTGGGGTCCCTAAAAAAGGGAAATATTAGGAATGGGAAGCAGAAAACTGCTGTCTAATGCCAGCTCTGAAAGCAACTTATACAATTATATTTATCAGATTGTTTTGTTTCTTCAGTTACTCCATCTGTAAAATGGGGTCCAGAGTATATATGTAAACAGGTCTTCTGATAGAACAGTCATTCTTTTCGTAATGTAATCGTAATGTATTTATAGTTGTATATTAATTTTAATTAGTACCCAGAGTATAGTCTAAGCCTGAAACATTTCCTTTGATATATGTACATTTATTCCTGTTCACCAGCACTAGTAGAATCTAATGTCTTCCAGGTTATTTACAGCAAGTACACAGATCTTGTGCCAAAAGAGGTCATGAATGTGGATGATCCTGAACTGCAAAGACCAGATGAGGAGGCAATTAGAGAGGTATTGTATGCACTGATGTGCCTAGTTAGCAGTAGTATGCTTTATGTCTTGCAACAGGATGAGATATACACTGTGGTTTTTTTCTTCAGATAACAGAGAAGACAAGAGCAGCCTTGGAGAAATCAGTCTCCCAAAAAGTTGCAGCAGCCATGCCA
>VYZP01004000.1:8176-25954 GCA_013400635.1 Hypocryptadius cinnamomeus
AAAAAAAAAAAAAAAAAAAAAAAAAAAAAAAAAAAGGACTGGCTAAGCAGAGCAAAATATTCAATCACAACCAGATTTGGGCTCATTCTCTTCCTAATTTCTCACACTTCTCAAAAGCAGCTTCAGCTCTCGGAATGGGATTTTGCAACCAGTGTGTAAATTGACAGGATGCCCACTGTATGTTGTTGTCATCCTTCTTTTTTTTTTTCTCCCTCCTCACAGTCTGTTGGGGAGGTATGGAAACAAAGTTAGTGTAGAAGCAGTTGTGCTCTGCATGGAGGGACACAGGGACATGGTTTAGTGGTGGACCTGGCAGTGTCAGATTCATGCTTGGACTCCAGGATGTTAGAGCTCTTTTCCAACCTAAATGATTCTAAGGAACAGGGTGTGACTCTTACCTGCCTTTCTGCCCTTTCCTCCCTTCTCTGGTATCTTTAGCACACAAGTATTTGGCAGGCTTCACACTGGCAATGCCACAGCTCAAAAAAGCACAAAGTTAATTTCTGCCTTTGAATTTCCATTGTGTTGGGGTGCAGGTGTTTGACTCCCTGCCAGTTTCTTAATCCAAAATATCTGTTCAAGTGATTACAGGGACTATCATGTGCTTCGCTGGGGACCTCACTTCCTCTGCCTAAGCCCAGCCCTGGGGACTTGTGGTAATGTCTCAGGCACAGACTGGAAGCAGCAAATTTACCCCAGGCGTTTTCAGGCAGGAACTTTCCATGACTGTGTGTGGCACTGTGCCAACCCTTGCAGCAGGTTTGTCCCAGCCCCCCTGGCTCAGATGCCATCCCTCTGGGCTTTGCAGCCTGGCCTCTGGGCAGCTGCTTTCCAAAGCCTCACACATATCTGCATTTTTCATCACCAAATAAGGTACCACTGGTATGAGTATGGAGTAGGTTTCTCAAGTCCTGACCAGCTTGTTTTCTGTCAAAACAAAGACTGCCCTGTCTTTACTTGTGGTGCATTTCTGTGTGTTTGTGGGAAGGCTGGCATGTTTCCAGCTGCCACAGCTTTCCAGGAATATGAGAGAGGCTTAAGAAGCACAGAAAAGCCCTAAAGGAGTTTCAGCACCAGTCCACAGGGCCAGAGAAAGAGAAGGATTGATTAATTTGAGTTTCAGGTCCCTCTGTTGCACCCTGTGTCTGGGCATCCTGCTGCCCTTGTTCTTCCCAAACGGAATGTTTTGGGGTCACAACAATATCAATGGGCAAAAATAGAAAAAAAATTGGGGCTCCATGGGGGAAAAGCCAGTAGGAAGCCACAGCAGGATGCCTTCTGGGGCAGCCCCTGGACACTCTGAGTCCCAATCTCAGGGCCACAGGCTGTGCAGCTGGCACAGTGCCAGAGCAGGGACCACAAGGTGAGTGCCCCAGTGGGAATCCTGGGGGTTAAGAGGGAAAGAAGTGATTGGAGTGATTGGAGCTCTCTGGAACCCCATCCTGGCTGGTCTCTCATGCATTGTCTGCCCTTGTGTTCCATCTGTTTGTATTCCACTGTGGCATTCACATTCTCTGAAAAAATACCTTCACCCAGGATTTTTCTCCTGGGAAGCTGAGAGGCCTCAGAGAAAAAGGAAAACAATTCTTATCTCATTTGCTTCTCCTGTGTTGTGCTCATGTGGAATGTGTTTGGAGATTGTTTACCCACAGGTGATTGTTCCATTGGGTTCTGCTGTGAGTTGTTTTCACTCATTGGCCAATCAGGGCCAAGCTGTGTCAGGACTCTGGAGAGAGTCAAGAGTTTTCATTATTATCTTTTTAGCATTGAGTAAGTATCCTTTCTGTACTCTTTAGTATAGTATTCTTTAATATAACATAATATCATAAAGTAATAAATTAGCCTTCTGAGAACATGGAGTCAGATTCATCATTCCTTCCTGCCAGGAGGGCACCCTGCAAATACAATATTCCACTCAACCCCTGGCTGCTAGGTTGGTGAGGGCTGTGATCTGAATAGTGACTGAAATGAGGGTAGGTGAAGGCATGGTCTGTGTTAAATGGGATCCTGGAAATTTGCCATCTGGGTATAGCCACAAGGGCTGAATGTCTTCATCAGCCTGATGAAAAAGAGTGAAACCCAAGAAATTGCAGAGCAATATTGTCTTTGGCTGTGTTTTATGGCATCACTGGCATGCTGGCACAGGGCTGCAGTGCCAGGGCTCTCTCCCTGGCAGTGTGTTTACAAATAACACCATGGAAAGGCAGATTTACAGTCCCTCGCAGTGTATTTATAAATAACAGCATGGAAGGGCAGATTTACAGTCCCTGGTCACTGCCCTCCAGTGCTGCCCCTTAACAGCGGGTCACACAGGCAACTGTATCCATGCTTAATGTAACATGACATCATGGATATAAAATAAATGTAATAGTGGCTGGACTCAAGGTAGAGTCCAGCCTGTTCAATATTTGGAAGCATTCAACTCCAGATCCTTTTTGGTCCTGTATGATCCTGCCCTTGTGTGATCATTCTGATGCTGAAAACTGGGGTTAGTGACAGGTCAGGGCTGCCTTTGGGCCAGGGATGCCAGTGGAGGGAGACCTGTTCCAGGCTCTTGGCAGTTCTTGCTTGGGTGAAGGATGTCAGTGCCATCTAAGCTGTCAGAGCTTCAGGGACAACACTTTGGGTCTCTTGTTGCAAGCGCAGATTTGTCGAAATTCAGATTGAGAATCTCATTCCAATTGGCCAAGTCCTGCATTCAAACCAAAACAGGAGCAGAGGACTTCAGAGAGGGAGCTAGTTCTCTGTCTGGCACTTTGGAGGAAAACAGCGATTTGCCTAGTTCAAAACTCTAAAAAGCATTTCCTGATGTCTCAGCCCTTGCCACTGGGGTTGGAGGAAGCAGTGCAACCTCTTCTCTGCTGCCTCTTGCTGCAGGAGTGGGGGAGTTTTGGCGTGAGAGCGTAAGTGGAAACAGTGTGAATGGGACAGGATGAAAAAGTGCTAATTATGGGCTTCCAAAGACACCAAATAGGGAAGTGGTTGTTCACATATTTGCACTCTCCTCATCAGTGGTCATGGCTAATCTGGAAAATCACAGTGGTTCTGCACCAGTCTCAGAAAATCTCTTTGATATTTGCAGATAGATGGGTGAGTTCATTTTCCAGCTCTCAGCAGGGCTGTTGCAGAAACCTGATGCTTGTTCTCTCCTTCAGCTGCAAGCACCATGTGCCCAGGGAGGTCCTCTGCCCCTCACCCCAGCCCATCCCATGGCAGGAGCAGCAGCTGGCATGGTACCTGAAAGGGATTTGTGCAGCTGAAGACCCCAAAGAGGCCCTCTGCTCTAGGTCTTCATTCTCCTTAACAATGTGGGGTTTGTCCTCAGTCTCCCATGGGCTTCCAGGTTAAGCCTTGGCCCCTTTCCTGTGCAGTGTTGTCAGACTATTCCTTTCTCTCTGCATCAGTCATTTATGGACAAACCTTTCCAGAGGGCAACGGGACTCTTGGGAGATGATTCCCACGTCTCCACATATCCTAGTTTTAATTTTGGTTATGTGTGACTGATTCATGCCCTTTCAGGAAGTGGGATACTTGGTTCCAGACTCAGCCCTCCCACACACACACCTTCCAGCTCCCACATACAGAATGATTTCTGCCTTTTCCAGCCAGTCACCTCCAGCCTGGTCCCAGGACTCTGCAGCCCCCAGGTGCTTTTCTCACAAACTCTTCACTCCTTATTGCATTTCTACTGCAGATCATTCCTGCCTGTGCAGAGCAGGAACTTGCACGTTCTTCTTCCTCAGTTGTGTCTCATTTTTTCAGGCACTCTCTCCAGACCATTTGAGTTTCACCCTGCCCTTCTGTGACACTCTTGCTCTCGTGCCCAGGTTTGAGACATCTGTACTTCTGTACCCAGCCCTGCACACAGCACATTCATCCAAATGGATTGTAGGAAAATGTGAGCTGCAGGAAAGGAGATGTGACCAACAGCTCAGGGGAGGGGGTTCTGCCCCTTTACCCTGCTGGGGTGAGACCCCATCTGGAGTCTGCATCCAGTTCTGGGGCCCTCAGCTCAGGAAAGACATGGATTTGTTGAAGTGAGTCCAGAGGAGGGCCACAAAAGTGATCAGAGGATGGAGCACCTCTCCAGTGGAGAAAGATGAGAGAGTTGGGGTTGTTCAGCCTGAAGAACAGAAGGGTCCAGGGACAGCTCACTGAGCCCCTTCAGTACTTATTGGGGGCTTATAAGAAAGGTGAGGACTGACATTTCAGACAGACAGGGCAGGGGGTAATGGTTTTAAACCATTGCTTTAAATGGTTTTAAAAGGAGGTCAGTTCAGATGAGATAGATGGAAGAAGTTTTTTACCGTGAGGGTGGTGATGCTCTGGCATGGAACAAGTATGTAGCAATGTCTTTTCCAGTGTGGGAGGTTGTGTACAGAAGGATGGGACTTGGGTTTTGTGTGACATTTCTGAGCTCTTGGGTATGCTGTGGAGTGCAGGGGTGCCTGGCATACCCAGGGCATGTTGTGGCAAGGAGCCCAGAGGCAGGAGTGGAGGAAAAGAGCAGTAGTTGCCTCATTTGGCTCCTTCACTTGCCTTACAAATTGCTTTAGGAAAGTGAAGTACTGTTTGTTTATTCATCCATCCTGCTCCTCCTCTGGCAGAGATCCCAGATTGCTGAGATGGGAAAGAAGAAATCCTCCTGAAAGCTGTGAAGCCTTGGCATGGTTCTTTCCCAGCCCAGGGTTTGCATCATGCACCCGGACACGGACATTTTTATTCTTCTAATCCGTCAGAAAGGCTTAGAGCTCAGAATGTCACATTGCATCAGCATCTGGCAGCCTGCCTCTCTCTGCTTCTGCCCTCCCTGGTAGAATGAAACTGCCCTGCTCTTGCTGTCACTCAGCTCGGAGCTGTGTGTCCGTTCTGGGCCAGCCTGCCAAGAAACCCAGCTCTGAAAATGTTGGCTGAAAACCTGGGTTGCCTTTTAGCTCAGTGATGTCAGGGTGCTGTGCAGTGTGAGCCAGGCACCTCCTGCCTTCCCCAGTGCCCCCCAAGGGGCACAGCCCAGCTCGGGGGTGAGCCCCAGCCCCTGCCCTGAGCTGTCCCTGCTCCCCACAGCATTGCTCGAGGGTGGCTGTGCTAATTAAACACTCTTCTCCTTGTGCATGGATGTCTTTATAGTTCCCCTCTCCTGACTTTCTTCCCATTGCATCATCAGATGCTGCTTTTATTTCCTCCAAGCATTTGAAGAACCACTGCCTTACGATGGAGCTGGGGCTGTCATCAGCACCTCCAGGGCTGCCTTGCACAACTCCCTGCCCTCAATCACATGAGCTTTGCAAGAGGGGATTTTTGCCCTGGCAGCAGATGACGAGCACTGCCACAGGGACACCCAGCCCTGGCACGTGGCGGTGGGAAAGACATTTCTGTGCTGTTCTTGTGAGCCAGCAAAGGCTTCTTGAAGATAAGGAATATCTTACATTCCTCATATCTCATATCATATCTCAAGGAATGAGATATGATATCTCATATCTCATTCAAGGAATATCTCTCTCAAGGAGATACCATATCTCTCTCAAGGAATTTACCAAGGCTATCACCATGACAACTCGAGGAATGAGAGAGAAAAGTGTAAGCAGGAAGATCTGGACTTTGGTTGGCTTATGCAGTGTCATGGCTCCTTTCACCTATTGAAAGTTTTGTTTCTCCTTTATGACCAATGGGCAGTGTATGTGTTCCTTAAGTAAATGTAAACATCTTGTAAAACTAGAAAAGCAACATGTTGCTTCAATAAAGAAGTTTAAACAGCCTTCTGACTGAGCCCCGGTGCTTTGTGCCATGTGGGGCTCAACAGGGACAGGTGGCATGGGCACAGCCAGCCTGGCCTGCCACTGCTGTGGTTTGGCTACTCAGCTCTGGGGAACCCATTTTTGGGAGTATTGCCCTTTCCATTCAGCCTTGTATAACAGTGGTTGAGCTGAGTGGGCTCAGAGGCCCATCCCAGTGTGGTATCCTGCCTTAGACACCAGGTCTGATGTGTATTCTGTTTCTTTCCTTTCAGCAGTTTCTGAGGGATTCCTTGTGTGTGAACTGGCTGCTTTCTGAGCCTGTCCAACCTTTCAGCTTCCTCTTATAGCAATGACTTCAGCAGGTTATTTTATATGGCCTATTGCATGAAAAAACTTCTGGAAGTCCTTGTTTTCCATTTAATCCTGCTGTCTGTTCATCTAATGGGATGCTCCCTTCTACGTGGGCTCACTTTGTAAGGCGCACCCAGCACAGATCCCCTGTCACCCTCCTGATGCTCCTGGGTCCAAGGGTCCCTGCAGGGTCCTCTTTGTTCTTCCCAGAGTAAGGCAGCTCAGGATGCTCCTCTCTCCTCTGACCATCCATGATCCTGGGACAGAGGCAGGGATCTGCTGGAGAAAAATCCCTGGAATAAGGAGTTAGGATAACCCCAGTGCAGGGTTTTTTGGAATCCGTAGCATTGCGCCTTCCAGAAGACCAAAAAGCGCCTCCTGTGCAGTTTGTGGTGAGCAAACCATGTCATAAATTCAGCAGCCATGCTGTGCTGTGGCCCACACCCTCACAAAGGCGCTCCAAAAGCACCACAGGCTCCAGCAGCACGTGTCAGCCGCCTGTCCCTGTCCTGCTCCCTGGGGACAGCAGCACACGCCTGGCCAGCGCCTGTGACACTGTTCCCAGCCCCTGGCTGCTGGGCTGGGACCCTCAGCAGCTTCTCCTGCTCTGAGCTGGCCTGGCTGGGCAGCCTGACCCCGCTGTGCTGGCAGACACCCCGTGGCTCTGGCAGAGCTCCTCAGTGGAATCTCCTTCCCGTGCTCACTGGTTCTGAGCTCTGTGCAGAGGATGGCAAGCACAGTGCAAATGCCATGAGGAAAGCAAGCTGGGGATCCCCCTCAACCACCCAAGCCAGCCCCTTCTCCCCTGCTGCTTGCCTAAAGCCAGGGAAGAGACATCCAAACACTGAGCTCAGCGTTTGACCTCCCTGAGCTCAGCCAGCTCTGCCACCCAACGCCCGCAGCCTCCCCCCGAGCTGGGTGGCTGCCCACCCTCTCTGCACCTTTGCTTTTGTCTTCCCAGAGCTCAGCTCCTCTTACTGCTGTCTCCAGCAAGGCTTAGAAAGACAGGAGTCATCCTCAGCCCAGACCAGAAGCAAGGAAAAAAAAAAACCCATCCCTGCAGACACCTTTGTGCATTATCGCTGCCAACTTTCCTAGATTTGTGTTTCCTTGCACAGACTTCCCAACATCTGGGAGATGTCCTGGGCAGATCCGGTGGCTTGTATGAAAAGCCTCCCTGGGAGTGTGTGACTGTCTGGTTTATGAGCTGAAAATTTATAAAAATCAAGAAGGAAAAACATCTGCTACTCCTTGCAGACAGAAATGTTACAAGTTCAGACCTAAGGGTATGACGTTTTGCTCTTAAGGCTTTTGTTTTTCTTTGAAAAAAACACTGTTATTTTTGAAATGAAGCCCTTTTTTGAACATGAAACATGGAAACAATCTTGAAAGGAATTAAGTCAAAATTACTGCCTGTGGGAATGTGTCTTTATTTGTATCAAAATTACATTAATAACCCTTCAACTGATTTTATCCAACTACTGAATTGCATTCCTTCAAGGATTTGGCAGAAATTAAGGTATTTTCACCCAAATCAAGTCTATTTCCTCTGATTAAGGACAGTCACCAACCTTATCCTAAAATCTAACCTTTCAAAGGCACGATGCTTGAGAGGTTGTGTCAAGAGCTGCCACTTGAGTACTTGGTGTACTCCAACCCCTGCTCACTGACCTCTGCTCACCACTGGGATTATTCTCTTTATTTGGGAGGTTTTACAGCAATCTGTGCTTGGCTTCTGCCCTTACCAGGATGCAGGAACCAGTTGAGGAGTTTATTTTAGTAGGGAGATGAGGCAATCCCCCAGCACAGCTCGGGGTGGTGGAACACAGCCAGGCAGATGAACAGCAGTCTACCTGAAGCTGCCTGGAGGTTGCAAAGGGAAAGCCAGCCCTCTCTGTTCATTCAGCTGCCTTGTCTATTTACTGTCAGAACAGAAAAGCTGATTGAGGGTAGGGCAGAAGAAAAATTAAGATTTCAGTCAGTTTTGCAGCCACAGTGAGGTTTTCTGCCCAGCCCAGAAACTGATGAGCTGGCATTTCCAGCTGGGAGCTGTTGCAGCCATTTAATTCTCAACCTCCTTCTGAAGCCCTTCCCATCAGTGCCCCCAGGCAAAAGAACTGAAACTTCTCCCCTGCCTCTTTTGGTGAAGGGAGATGTCATTTATGGGCTCACCAGTGGGACAGGCTGCTGACAGATCTCACTGCCCACACAGCACCTGGCAGGGTGAGCTCATGTGCTGCAGGGAGCTGCACCTCTCCTGAGCTGAGGGCACCAGAGGAGGAGCAGGCAGGGAGGTGCAGCCGGAAAGGAGGGGTATTTCTGTGTTTGCAGGAATTCTGACCTCGGGGCATCCCGGGGAATTGCTTCAAGAAAGGTCTTGTGGTGGCAGGGCTGTGACATTCCCTCTGTCACCTGCTGTGCAGCAATCCCTTGGGCGCTCCCACCTCCACATCCACACACTTTACAAAGATCCAGATGTTCCCCCACGCATCTCAGCTTCCATTTCTCGTGTCTGCACACCCTGCCAGCACATCTGGAGACATCCAGATCCCAGAAACAGAGGGATATCCCAGGCATCTTTTTTTCCCCCCAAGGCTGTCCAAGCTCTCTGGCATGCACTGCAGTTGGAAGTCTCTCTGTTGAGCCTGAAGCTCCCTGGTGTGAGAAATGGTTACTCACTTTTCATAATATAGAAAGGTCTATTAAACCTTACCAAAAATACAACAGAAGACTGAACAGAGAAAAAGCTCACAGCGCTGGAAGCAAAGGATTTTCACACCATGTGCTCGCCCACACAATGGAGATTTTGCCTTTTAACCCTTCAGCCCCTCCCAAAATTCTGTCCATCGACCCCTTCTTGGCTGTCCAGTGGTGGAGATCTCTTCCTCAAATCCTGATTGGGGGTCAGGTGCTGCCATAGTGACAAGCCAGCCCTCCCAGATGTCCCAAACCCAGGCTGGTCCCTGATAACAATGCAAGGGGGTAAAGCATGACTATAAATCTATAAAACTTTTCTTAACATATATATATGATATTTGTCTGTTAATTGTGAGAGTCAATCATCTCATTACTCATCTTTCCCACTGGGCAGCTAATTTTGTCACTCTGACATGACTCAAGTGTGCCTGCTCTCAGCAATGCCAGGTTCTTCTCACTCTGCTCAAGTTCTGTGGCAATGTGGATGGAGATGGGAGATAACCTAAACCTTCATTCCCAGAGAAACTTGAACAATCAGGCAAAGACTGAATTCTGCTAGTGACATTGGCCTGCTTTTGCATGGGGAAAAAAATCCCACATGAAGGACAAGCAAGAGGCATCGCTCAGCCTCGTACCCACGACGGGGCCTCTCTCACTGCTCCATGGCAGCCACCTCAACCCTCCTGCTGAGCTGGTGTCACCCTGAAAAGGGCTGGGCCAGGCAGAACGAGCCAGAGGGACCCCAGCTGCAGTGATGGGTGGCACATCCTTCATGGATTTTGCGTTAGGGCCTGTTTTGGGTAAGCACCAAAACCAGGTCGAGGAGCAGAGACCAGAGTGTGGCATTCACATTCTCTGGAAAAATCCCTTCACCCAGGATTTTTCTCCTGGGAAGCCTCAGAGAAAAGGGAAACAATTCTTATCTCATTTGCTTCTCCTGTTCTGCTCATGTGGAATGTGTTTGGAGATTGTTTACCCACAGGTGATTGTTTCATTGAACTCTGGTGTGGGTTGTTTTCACTCCTTGGCCAGTTGGGGCCAAGCTGTGTCAGGACTCTGGAGAGAGTCACGAGTTTTCATTATTATCTTTTTAGCATTCATTAAGTATCCTTTCTGTATTCTTTAGTATAGTATAGTATTCTTTAATATAATATAGTATCATAAAATAATAAATTAGCTTTCTGAGAACATGGAGTCAGATTCATCATTCCTCCCTGCCACGGGGATCCCTGCAAATACAATACCAGAGCTCCACTCCTGACCTGTCCTTTCTCCCAGCCCTCAGCTTAGAGGGACAGGGGCTGCAGGCAGTGTGTGTGTGTGTGAAGTCATGGCTGTGCTGGCTGCTCTCTGAGCTCTGTGGTGGATGGGGACCAGCCCTGACCACTGTCTGAGGCTGCCTCCTGCCCCTTGCCTTCTTGTGTCACCTCCTGCTGCGTTGATCCCTCGGCTGTGACCACAACAGCGGCCAGCACAACTCTCCATCCGTCCTCTGAACTGTGTCACAGAGATTCCTGCACCCCCACAGTGGCCAGTCTGGTATTTCAAGCTGTGCAAAGCCACCACAGCCATTCAGGACCATTTCAAACAAAACTGTTAGTCCAGGCCTGAGGTTCATTTTCCAACCACATTGCTGAATTTGTGTCCTGCTGTTTGCTGAAGTTGGTCTCACAGGAGGTGGGAGGAAATCGTGGCACACCTGGCATATCTGCACCTGTGTGAAGGGTGTGCAAGCATTGCAGAACAGACTCAGAAATAGCTAAACTGAGATGGGCAATCCTCAGATATTTGTGACACAATACCCGTAACCGCAGTCCCTGCTCAATCTGTCTGAATTTGTTGCTACAGTTTCCTGGGTTTGGAGAAAGTGCAAGTGTAAAAGTGTCGCAAGAATGAGACCAAATGTACTTTCATTTGGAGTATTTTAACATACTCATGCTTTTGATGATCGTGGTCAGGAGGACAAACAAAGTTTCAGACCTCAAGGTCTGACTCACTGTGCTCATTTTGGGACAGAGGGTGCGAAACAGGACAAAGAAAAAAACCAAGTTGCTTCTATATGTTTGTGGGGCCACAGTGACCAGATAGTGCTGCCTCTCAAGGATGGAACTGGTGTAGACAAAGCCACTCATTCAGAGCTATGCTCTGGATGTGCAAGGCCAGAAAATGTTTCCCTCAGGATGGGGTTATAATACAGCCTCAGGCCCAAGGAAAATACGCACAAGAAGTGAGACAGCTGATAGGCATCAGTGCTGAACAAAACACCTTAATTAATGTGCTGGTGGCCCTCAACAGATAAGGTCATTTTTCATTACTTGAGAGGGCTTCCCTTATGACTATGTCATCTGACTAAGCTAGCTTGATTTTCAATCACAACAATTCTTGTTTGAAACAACGTGACCTTTCGTGCATTTGGGATGGTGTGCTGTGTTTCAGGCTCCCAATGCTGTATGATTTAGCCCTTTGCCCTGGGGAGCTTGTGAAAAATGCCAAACACTTGTTTTAAATTTTAAAAGTTTAATAGTAATAACATGGTNCATAATACGCATTTTCCACAAGCTGTCAAGCCAAGAGCTGTCCCAGCCTGTGTGTCCTTCCCAGAAGCCTTCCAGGGCTAATTACAGTGCTCCTCATGGATATGGTCTGTGAGTGAGGTTTTCCCAGGATCCCAAACACACAGTCCTGGGGAGTTTGTGTGCAGGAGGTGCTCCCAGCTCACCTGCAGGTCGAGACCTTGCACCCAACACACGTGGAGGAGCCACTTCTCAGCAAAGCCATTTTCACAATCTGCTTGGAAAACCCCTCAGAGCTTTGCCTGCTCACCCTTTTCCTCTCTCCCTTTGGTGATTTTGCCTCTCTCTGCTTTTTTGATCAGCTGTATTTACAATGTGAAGCATGGCAGGTGTTAATTATGCAGCACCAGCTGTTTCCACCTGGTTTGGGTTTTGATCACGATTCAGCCTCTTCTCTGGTCTAACACAGCTTTCTTTACTCAGCATTGCTCAAATCTTGGGGTGTTAATGGTGTGGCTGGTGTTCAGCTCAGGCCAACACCTCCTGCAGCACAGTTCCTGCAGACAGCTAGAGCTTCTCTGGTCCAAACTGTGAGTAGATCCCTGTGGGAATCTTCAGGGTCAGGGGAAGGTTCTGTCCCTCCATCTGTTCCTTTGTAGGTATTTTTGCAAACCCAGGCACGGGACAAAGGTGTGTGTGTGACTGTACCCACAACAGTGAGGAGGAATCCTGGCTTTTCTGGAATGGGGCAGGTGAGGTTTCTGGTTGCATCTGTGACAGCACAGTCAGTGCAAACATCAGGATTTGGCACATGGGCCATGAAGAACTGGCTCGGGAAGGCAGCACCTAGCCCTGCTTCTAGAAAGGACATTTCTGGGAAAAGGACCAAGCATAACACAAGGAAATGACTTCAGTTATTGAAACTAACTGGAAAGGCAGTGAGATTTTTCTCCTGCAAGCTGGAGCAAACATTTTCTTGTAAAGTGTGGATGCTGCTTGGGACTGTGGATAATCTGAGTCTTTTCAGAGTGGGTGAGCAGCTACCAGAGTTAGTTCTTCACATTTTCCAGTGTGGAACACATGGAACAATAGAATTGTTTAGGCTGGAAAAGGCTTTCAGACTGTCAAATCCAGCTGTTGTCCCAGCACACAGGGGACATTAAAGCAGTTTCTTGCTGGGAGGTGTGTCAATGTCTCCGGGTCATGTGGGAAGTGACAAAGGGAGATGCAGCTCAACCAATGATTCAAAGTCCTGCACATAAACCCTAAAAAAGTCTGAAACCAAGTCTCATCTGTCTGTCCTCATTGGGTGTATGCATTCTACTCACTTTTTGTGCTGGTGACAGTAAGGCAGACAGGCAGCAATGGAAACCTTAAATCAACAAGATAAGACAAAGGAAAGTGAGTCCTTTTAACTCTGTGAGATAACACCGGTGATGTCTTGTCTCAGGCGTGTACTTGGTGATGAAATCATGGGGCTGCTGTATCCTTTATGAATCAGATCCTATGCTGGATTAAATGTTGGTCCTTGCAGTGTGATCACTACCACCTTTTCTATATAAAGAAATGAAACAGGTCTCTGGATTGCCAGGAAATAGGTGTGAATTTTTCCTCAAAGCGAACAATGAAAGCAATTATTAGGAAAGTACATCTGTGCCCACATCGAGTTTTGTCCTGCCCCACACTTTGTCCTGTGCCTTGGCTGGCCACCAAAGAACAGCAGTGAATTGCAGAGGCAGCAGAAAGGGCAGGCCCAGGATGGGAGTGCTCCTGTGCTTGTGAGCAGGTGGGGCTCCTAACCCCCTTGGGGCACCAGGTGAGCAAGAGTACAGAGCTGTCCTGCTGAAAAGGTAATTGAGCAAGAGGAGGAAGTGGCTCTTTGAGGAGGCAATGGCTGTGTTTAGGTATTTGCAGAGGTTTGGTTCACTGAGAGTGAGCTTACAGGAGAAACACTCCTTTGGTCCTGCCTTGGACTGTCCTGCATTCCTACAGTCCTAAGGACAGTCAGTCCATGGATCCCTACCAGCTTCACATCTCTCCTGAGCTCTCCTTCCCTGTGCTTGCCTGGGCTCTGTGCCCAGTGTCCTTGCTCCCCTGGGACAGGTCAGCCAGCCCCACTGTCCTCTCCTGCCCTGGCCTGGGGGTTTTCTCATCCTCAGGCTCCTCCTTCCTGGTGCAGGGGGCACAGGGAGCCTCTCCCAGCGCTGGGTGTGGGGTGTGCTCTGCCCTGGGATGCTGAACAGCTGCCAGAAGGTTGCCTTGCTGGCATCTCCATGGGGAGATGTGCCCCAGCCTCCACTCTGCTTGCTTGGCTCTCTAGCCCTTAACAGCTTCACTCATCTGATTGGAGAACCGAGCCCTCAGCAGCCTTCCTCATCCACTTGGAGAATGGAGCCCTCAGCAGCCTTCCTCATCCACTTGGAGAATGGAGCCCTCAGCAGCCTTCCTCATCCACTTGGAGAATGGAGCCCTCAGCAGCCTTCCTCATCCACTTGGAGAATGGAGCCCTCAGCAGCCTTCCTCATCCACTTGGAGAATGGAGCCCTCAGCAGCCTTCCTCATCCACTTGGAGAATGGAGCCCTCAGCAGCCTTCCTCATCCACTTGGAGAATGGAGCCCTCAGCAGCCTTCCTCATCCACTTGGAGAATGGAGCCCTCAGCAGCCTTCCTCATCCACTTGGAGAATGGAGCCCTCAGCAGCCTTCCTCATCCACTTGGAGAATGGAGCCCTCAGCAGCCTTCCTCATCCACTTGGAGAATGGAGCCCTCAGCAGCCTTCCTCATCCACTTGGAGAATGGAGCCCTCAGCAGCCTTCCTCATCCACTTGGAGAATGGAGCCCTCAGCAGCCTTCCTCATCCACTTGGAGAATGGAGCCCTCAGCAGCCTTCCTCATCCACTTGGAGAATGGAGCCCTCAGCAGCCTTCCTCATCCACTTGGAGAATGGAGCCCTCAGCAGCCTTCCTCATCCACTTGGAGAAAGAGCAAACAACCTCCTGATCCTCCCTGGCCTTAGGGCACAGAAGGCTGCAGATAAATCCTCCTGCTACGCTCACTACTGTTCTTTTCTGGCCTGGCACCAACTCCTCCCAGTCCTCAGCGGGAGTGTTGCACAATTTGCTTATTTTGGTGGATTATTACCCCGTAGCTGGAAAGAAGCATCTCTGGGGCTGGTCTGCATCCCTTGGAAGACAGGAACCAAGTGCCAGCTCAAAACCAGCTCTGAAGTTAGAGATGTTGCTGAGAAAAGTTTAATAAGTCAAACCTTCCCAGCTAGTTACTGCAGGAGGCTGCTCGAGTCTCTGTGTTACTTTCCCGTTTGGATTGTTGAATAAGGAAACGAAATTCCTGTCCTTTCTGCTGCCTGAGCTGGACAGTGCTGGCTCTAGAGCAGCAGCAGCCAGCTGCACTTTGCCAAGCACACTTCGGCTTTCTCCTCTCTCTAGTGAAGCTGACAGGCAATAGCTGTGACTCACACTGGCTGATTAAATGTAAATGGTGTCCCTTCGAAAAACCACAGCTCATTACCATTATTACCGATAACCATATGTAGAAGAAAATGAGGTCATTGTCACGTGGTGTGAATGGACTGTGAATGTTTCTCATCATTTCTGGTGTAAGGAGAGGCAGCCTCCATCCCATTCTGCTCTGCGTCACCTTCTCCTCTGCCAGCAGCGAGGCCAGCTCCTCCCCAGGCTCTGACATCAGCTTTGTCACCCTTAACGTGAGCCAGGAGAGATGGGAAGGGAGAGGGAGAAGAGAGGAAGTGCACAGTGGTGTGGAAAATGCGTATTATATGACTGGCTTTTTGCAAATATTAAAATGAATATTATATGTGTTATGTTAGAAAGTTATACTGTATTGATCCTTTTCAGCAGTGTGTTAAATATAGTTTTAGGCTATAACATAGTATTAGAATAGAAACTATGTGATGTAAGATACTTTTCCTAACTAGCTCAAGGAATTCTTTACACAGAGATAACAGCAACAAGACACCAAAATCTCCAAGAGAAGAATTATTGCCTCCTTATTGGGAAGGACCAGACTTGGTGGGCACTGAGATGACTGATTCACAAGATGAAGGGGGGGAAGTTGACAATAACCAGAGAACACCCTTTGCTTGAAAAGAATTTTTGGATCCTGTATGAGATATATGAATATGCAGGAGGCTGTTGCTTTTAAGAGTTAATCCTTTGTTAGAGAGCCATGCTTTCAAGAGGAAAGCATCCAAACGTTCCTAATTCTTTGCATTTTTCTTGTCCTTTATTGTCCTAACTCTGCTTGTCCAAATTCTTATTGCTCTAATTTGTATAACAATTTTTATAACCATTTTATTACTATTAAACGTTTAAAAATTTAAAACAAGTGATTGGCATTTTTCACAGTGGCCACCTCTGTAGCCTCTGTGTTAGACAAAACCACAGCAGAGGGAGAGGCTGCCTGGACGCCCAGGGGTCAGGAATGACGCAGCTGATGGCCTCATGGAAAGGGAGGTGTGAGAAAATGCTACTCACTTTCAGAAATTTAGAAAGGTTTATTAAACCTTATCAAAAACACAACAGAAGACTGAATAGAGAAAATATCATGGGGTTTTTCACAGCATGTGCTCGCCCACACAATGGAAATTTTGCCTTTTAACCCTTCAGCCCCTCCCAAAGTTCTGTCCATCGACTCCTTCTTGGCTGTCCAGTGGTGGAGATCTCTTCCTCAAATCCTGATTGGGGGTCAGGTGCTGCCATAGTGACAAGCCAGCCCTCCCAGATGTCCCAAACCCAGGCTGTCCCTTGATAACAACACAAGGGGGTAAAACAGAACTGTAAAGCTATAAAAGTTTTCTTAACCTCTGTACATGATATTTGTCTGTTAATTGTATTACCCATCTATCACAGAGGACACACCACCAGGTCCCCTTTCTGTGACAGTAAGCCCAGGAAAAAGAATGTGCAGCCCCTCTGTAGCCAGGGATTGTCCCAGGAGCTGCCTGGTCCAGCCTGGCACTTCCCCAGCCCCGGCTTCAAGGGCTGACCTAAACCCTGGGGCACTGGCCAGGCTGAGCAGAGCTGTGAGGTGGGACTCTAGCACCATCTGTGAGCTCCTACAGGGCCTCTACAACCCCAGCAACAAAAATTGATGTTTCTCATATCAAAGAGACTTTTAACCTGGTGGAAGAAAGGGGTCTCTGGATACAAACAAAAGCTGAGGGCATGGAAACTTACTGATGAGGACAGCCAGTCCATCAAGCAATCAATGTCAGGAGTTGAATTTGTTTCAACCTTTATTTCAAGGCTAGTGCAGGTGTATGTATAGATGTAGGTCAGTCCAGTTCAGCCTGGAAGTGCAGTGGGATCAGTGAGTGAAATGCCTTCTCCTGCTCTAAACAAGAAAGGGTGCAGCCTTCCAAAGAACAAATCCATTTGTGCTCTCCAGGCTTCATCTTTCCTGCTGTCCTGTGCAGCCCTGCACACACCACTGGCATGGCCTGCCCTGTGTTAGCACATGCTGGGAAGCATCAGCCCTGCACACCCTCGTGGAGAGCTGGAACAAAAGCTGAACTGTCAAAAAAAGGAAGTTTGTGAAAATTTCGTATAGTTTCCATTGCACTGGAAATGTGTGCTCAGATGTATCATTCAGCAGTCACTTCCAACCTGCTTCTCCCCCAGCCCCCGCCTCCAAAGGACACTACAAGCCCAAATGTTGCAAAGGAAAAATTTATTATTTTTTAGGAAGAGAAACACGTTCTCACTTCTGCTGGGGAGTGTGACAATCCCCAGCCTCGGGGCAGGGTGCAGCTGCCTTCAGTCCCCATGGTGGTGAGCGTGGCCAGGGTTAAAAGCCCAAAATATCCCTTAATGATGAGCGTCCTGTGGGTGCAAGTCAGCCACAGCTTCTCAGCTGAGGGAGGAAAAGGCACTTCTACTGCTTCTTGGCACTGCATGGGTTGGCTGCTTCAGCCAGTTTCCCCTGAGGCCCTGGCCTGGCCCAGGTAGGGAAGCTCCTTAGCCTAAAGCCCAGGAAAGCTCTCCAAGGCTGGAGGATGTCCTTGGCTGCCTGCAGCACCTGAGTCTGCTGGAGTGCTCAGCCATGAGCGTGTCTGCCCAGGCCTGGGTGCCTGCCAAGCAGAACAGCCCAGAGCATTGGGAGCATTTTCAAAGAGGAGTTCGGTGCTGATGACCTGGTCTGAACCCTTCCCAGTGTTTCTAAGCCATCTGATGTAACATTCTTATGCCTATCATTTAAATACATAAATACTTGTAACAAAAGACTTTGGAGTGTGTGCAGCCAGCAGCGACACGCTGAGATGTTGATGGAGTTCCTTGGGAGACACAAAGTCAAAAACTGACACATGGTTAAAATCTGCCTTGCTGCAAGCAAAAACCCCCCAGCTGCTGGCTGTGCTGGGGCCAGGGGCTGCCTGCAGCATGGGCAGGGCCTGTGTCCAGCAGCCCTGAGCTGGATGAGCAGGGATGAGCAGGGATGAGCAG
>VYZP01004001.1:0-27118 GCA_013400635.1 Hypocryptadius cinnamomeus
GCAGGGACACCTTCCACAAGACCAGGTTGCTGCAGGCTCCATCCAGTCTCACTTTGTCCCATCCCTGGAAGTGTTCAATCCAACATCTTAGACTTATTTTTAGAATTGTTTTCTGGTTTTGTCAGAAGTCCCCTTCCAAGGGCCATCAGTGAGGCAGATCCATCATTTTGCCTTTGCTTTCAATAACCATTTCCCACTTTCCCAGGCATGTATGACAGAACCAGGACCAGGCTGCACCTCCCTGTTTGTGTCAGATGTTTGGGTGGCTCAGCCAAATCACCTCCCATAGAAAGTTTCCATAAACTCACACCTCACAGGGTGTCCAGCAGCTGCCCTGCTCCTTGGACAATGACTGTCCCACCTGTAGCCCTACTAAAGATGCCCAAGCCACTGCTGCGTGTCCCTCAGCCACCCCTGTGGCAGGCGTGAATTCCCTGCTCTCAAAACCACTCCCCTCACTTACAGAACTCAGGATTTGAACGTCAAAACCTCAGGATCACCACTACCAAAATAAAAAGGGAGAGAACAAGAACACCCCAAGCTTCATTCCAGAAGTACAGCAAGAGAGCCTGGTCCTCCCTGTGGGCCTTTGGCCGGCGAGCTCTGGAGGTGGGAACATCCTGCATACCTCCTGCTGCCAAGAGCATCATCTGCACCTAACCACACCACGATGGATACCTCTGGAAAACAAGGGATTGCAGCCACACCATGTGTCACACTGCCACTTCACTCCCCAGCCAGTGTCACTTCCTCAGGGTGGAGGCCACAACTTTCAAGAGCACGCTTGGGTGCTCTGCGAACACCCATAAATAAATCAAACCCTCGCTCACCAGCCCACAATCTGCCCCCAGCACTTTTACTTTCCCAAGAGGTCACACCCAGGAACACTGTTGCACAACAATGGAAGCAGAAACTGGTCAAAATCCCCTCCCCAAAAACCCAGCCTCCCTGTGTGACCCAGGCTGGGTGGCTCAGGAGTCTTCTCTGTGAAATAACAGGCTGGCAGTTCCTGGAAATGATGATCCCATGCACTCTCTGCTTGTTTTACTGAACTCATTCCTAAATGCAAAAGGGATTTTTAAGTGTACATTACACATTAGTTGATCTTAATCTACAAATTCACAACCCAGAAGTGTGCATTTTTCAGTGCACATTACATGAGCTGATATAAATCTACAAAATCCTAACTCAAAAGTATATTTCTTCTAAAAATGAGATTTTTCTGATCACAATATAGCCCCTCAGAGAATAAAATTATTCAAAACCAAGTAGATTCAGAGCAAAAGCCCAACCCACCATTTTGCTTCTTTTCAAGCAGTTATTGACATGGTTTTCTCTAGTTCGAAACACTAGAGGAAGGAGAAAAAGGGCCGTATTTGGTTGTGGGTTGCCCTCACCAAGAACTCCTGTCTGTGCCATGGTGAATAAATGGACCAAAATTACACCCAACGAACAAGTCAAGCACGACATTTTTCAAAGCAGCCCCTGCTCAGCTCAGGTCTGTTCATTAAGGTGCTGCATTGTGCTCCAGCTTGGCTTATTAGCAGTGGAAAGGTCAGGGAAAGTGAATTAATGGAAGTGCTGCGCTCTCCAACATCTGACATGCAAGAGAGGAGCCTCCCTACCTACACTGCTCCTGAAAGGTACCTTCAAATTGAGGGCATGTAGGTGGCACCTGCCAAAAGTGCCATGTGAATAACGTTGGCAATTTAACAAATTCTAGGAAAATACACAGAACTGTAAAAGCAGCAATTCAACCACTCAAAGCAAATGCTTGTGCTGAGATTACAGTTGAAAAAGCAGCTTTTTCACGGGGACAGGGGAAAGGATTTAAAGCTCTTTCCTGTAGGTCTCAGCAGGGTTTTGTGTCCAAAAATTCAAGGCTTGTTGGACCCACAAAGAACTCCAGGCTCACACTTAAGCCACCTCTGCTTAACCTCTGCTGGCAGTGAAGATATGGGTTTAAAAGTTAAATTTAGACTGTGTCCCTTCAGAACACGGCCACACAAACATTTAGTGCTGCTAAGGGCCGTGCAGACCCACCTCACACACAGGGAGGACAGGCCAGGAGCTGGGGTGCTCCCCACCAGCCCCACCTCCCCTTCCCAGGCCGAGACACACAGCAGAACAAACCCAAACTGGCTCTGCTGAAACGCTCCAGGCAAACCTGCACCTGGAGAGCCACCCAAGTGCTTCGTGGAGCCTCCAAAATCTGTTTTAACAAGAGAAAGGGCTCCAGCAGAAGTCAGCAAACCCACAAGCACACAACTCTGCTTCTTCAATGCTGCATTGAACCATGGAATTGTTTGGGTTGGAAGGGACCTCAAAGCTCATCTCATTCCACCCCCTGTCCTGGGCAGGGACACCTCCCACTGTCCCAGGCTGCTCCAAGCCCTGTCCAACCTGGCTCTGGGACACTGCCAGGGATCCAGGGGCAGCCACAGCTGCTCTGGGCACCCTGTGCCAGGGCCTGCCCACCCTCCCAGGGAACAATTCCTTCCCAATATCCCATCCATCCCTGCCCTCTGGCAGTGGGAGCCATTCCCTGTGTCCTGCCCTCCATCCCTTGTCCACAGTCTCTCTCCAGCTCTCTCAGAGCCCCTCGAGGCATGGGAAGAAGCTCTGAAGGTCTCTCCAGTGTCTCTTCTCCCACAGGCTGAACAACCCCAGCTTTTTCAGACCATTAATCCCCCTTGTACATGGCTTCCCCTCCCCACGCCCTGCTTCATAGCACACCAGCTTCTCAACCCAAAAGCCCACATTTCCATACCCCAGGACCCCATGGAAAGCTCTCCCTGGCTCCACAACGACCAACACCCTAAAGACTCAACGTACCCTGCACTGCCATAGGGTTATCCTCCAGCCCCTCTAATCTGGAAGGGGTAAGCATTGAAACACACAGGAGAAAAGGCAGCAAGCTCAGAAGAACACTTCCTGCAGAGAAACATCTTCCTGGTGGAACGGTGAGCTCGATTTCCCCCAGAGCAGCAGGACCTGGGAACCGCTTGTGAACACGCTCCAGAGCATTAACAGAAAAACACCGAGCGGTTAAGGGAAGTCACGTTCCACCTAAACAACGCTGCCATTATTGCAGCATCTGACTTTCCGAGGACAATTCAATCCTGGCAGCATGTATTGTAATTGCTTTTCCACTCCAGGCCTCGGCTTTACAATCCTGCCCTTCTCGGGAGGTCAGAGCGCGCGGCTGCAGCTCGGAAAGCAATTCTGTTCCTCATTCATCCCTTTAATCCCACACCTGCATATTCATCAGGAACTTCCCGAAACACCACTGCCAAAGCCACCAGCAAAGCTGCTGCTTGGAGGAAGCCTTGACCCTTCTGCTTCCCTGGGAAGGTGTAGGGAACACGCGGTGGCACCAGTGACGGGGCTGGGGTGCAGTGGGGTCACCCAAGGCCAGGACAAGCCCAGCGTGGTGCAGCCACTCCTGCTGCCAACAGCAAAAACAGCAGCAGGCACCACTGCCCAGACAAGCTGTGGCTGCCCCACCCCTGCAAGTGTCCAGGAAAGGTTGTTGGAACAACCTGGGATAGTGGAAGGTGTCCCTGCCCATGGTGGGGGTCAGAGTCAGAACCAGATGTGCTTTAAGGTCCTTCCAACCCAAACCACTCCATGATTCCGCAATGACCTGGCTTGCTTCGAGCAAACCCTTCCAAACAGGGCTGTGCAAACACACCTGAATTTTGGGTAAGTTTTTGTTATCCTGGTTTGAAAAGGACAGTTTGCATACAAAAAACCGAATGCAGCTTACTCCAAAACTCGGAAGGAAAAAACCTTTGTCCCCAGCTACGAAATAAAACAGGCAGCAAACAGCAACCAGCCTGATTTATAATTGATGCCAGGGCTGAGCTGGGTTTTTCAGGGCCCTGCAGAGCTCCCAGGAAGGAGGACAGAGCTCCTGCACACGCCAGGAAAAGGGCTCACACCCGATACACTTTAATTACCCAACGACACTGCGAGAGTCACCGATGCCTGCTCTGCTTTGTCTTACTGTGAAAGGCTTCTCCTGCTATTAATATTCACCAGGGGAAGCTGAAATAACATCTTGTCTGCATCTGAATACTTCGAAATCATCATGGCCACACTAAACACAACGATTTTTAATTTTTTTCCTCAAAATGCAGGACAAAAGACACCTATCACCCTGCAGAGGCAGGGCTGCACTACACCGAGCAGCTCTCCAGCAGCAGCCTTTCTCGTGCTGACAACCTCATCACAAATAATCCCTCTGAACCCAGAGGTCAGCCAAGGACCCAGGGCCCCAAGGCAGGAGCCACACTCTGTATTATCCACTGGGAGCCTTTTCCATAGGATTTCTGGCCATGCTGGGGGTGACCCTGAGCCCCACACAGCTCCACTCGACAGGCACTGCCCAGCTGAGCCCACCCAGCTTCTGCTCAGCTCCCACCACACCAAACCACCAGCACAGCAAAAAAAAACCAGCCAGAACAACCCCCTGTCTCCAGCTCCAACCACACCATCGGGATTTCCAGGACAGCACCAGCCTCTCCCACCCGCTCGCACAAAACAGGCAAAAATCTCATTTTTCCCCCTAAATTCCACTCTACAACAGCCTGTTATTTCTGCATCTGTTAATGCTCCCAAAAAGTTGAATCCTAACATTGCATCCAACTGTAGTCTCAGCAGATTGGGAGGTTTTTCTGCCCAAAATGAAACGTAGGTGCCATCTGTTTCAATTAGGCTAATCACAAGGAGACATAACACTGGGAAACTTAGAGACTTTGGGTTTTTTTCAAGACATTTTGAAAGCAAAGAGAAAGAAAGAGGTATTATTTAATACTCAGCAGTCAGCAGCACCAACAAGCTGCACAGTCTGCTGGGCAAACCTGTGCTGGAACTGCCCACGCAGGAAAGTTCACTTTTATTTCACTGAGGTCAGAGAAAAACTTGCTATATTCAAAATTATCTAAAATTAAAAAGACATCTCAGGACTACAGACAACTCCCAAAATATTCTTGGTTAGTACCTTTCATATATGCCATAGAACTTGCAATTTTTTGCTTTCAAATTTCAGAAAATAAAGAGAAACATTTTAAAAAGGCAAAACCAAACAGTCCAACAGAGACAAGAGCATTTGTGAGGGAATAAACCAGAAATTTTGGACAGAAGCAAAGTCAATATTTACCGATTCCATAGTTGAAAGCTGCTCTTCACAGGACATATATTAAAATCCAACAGAGGTGTGTCCCAAAAACGCTGTGTAATCTGAAAAACACAGGAATTTATTCATTAGAAAATTAAAACAAGTGAATTTTATTCACAACACGCACACACAAATTGAGTACATGAAGGTTACCAAGTACAAACCCTTGCCTAATCCACAAATAAACTTCCTGATAACGACTGCACAAACAGAGGAATAAAAGAAAGAGCGGAAGCTTGGCCAAGCATCCACCTTCTTCCATAACTTTCTGATAATAGCTTTTTTCTAAAATCACCTGCTTCAAGGTTCCTGGAACCATCTGGGTGGGCTTAGAGGCATTTTATCTACAAATGAGGGTGTGTCACCCCCCAAACCTTGAGCAGCTCACAAACCAGAGACAGGCAGGGCCAGCAGGAGCTCCTGTGCCAGGAATTCACCTTCCCAAACAACCCCTGTGGAATTATCCATGGCACAAGAGCTCTCTTTTCAAGCACACCTTTGCTCTGAATAGCAGTGGATCTCTTACAAAGCTCTAACTTGATTTTTTTTGGTTTTTTGAGGTTTTTTTGGTTTTTTTTAATGACCAGCTCTTGCTGTACTTTCAAGGCTGTTTTCCCAGCTACAAATTCCCAAAGTGAAGTTTCTGACGCAGGGCAGGAGCCAGCAGGAGCTCTCAGCACCCAAGGCGAAGGGGAATTACATTCATTAACTGGCACACATGAAAGGCCTGGCAGGTTCCAAGCCCAAACCCTGCACTCCTCACCGTTCCCAAGCTGGAGGAGCTCCCTGGGATGGTGAGGGACCCACAGGTATGGAAATGAGCACCCTGAAGCACTGGGAGCACTGGGCCTTCCCCAGTCCCAGTGATGTTATTCTGGTCTGCTTAAACAGGTGAAAGGGTGAACTGCCAGCTAGCTCCAAGTCCTGCTCATGCCAAATCCCCCAAAACCCACATTCCATCCAATGTCTGAGAACTGCAGACCACACCAAGGGACACAGCGACCAACCCCTGCTCCAGTTACAGTGAGAAAATCTGAATTTCTTGCCCTGCAGAGCTCGTGACAATTTTATGCTTTACCGCCGCTCCCCACCTTACAAACAACTTCCCTGATGCAGCTGGATTTGGAAAGCTGCTTTCCAACGGGATGGTTCCTCCAGGAACCATCCCGGAGAGACTCTGAGGCCAGCTGGGACTGATACACAGTGGAGGAGATCAGGAACCCTGGGAGAGCCTTGTTTGTTTTGGGAAACTTTCACTCCCCAATGAAAAGCCAAAGGGAAGATGTCCAGATGAGCAATGCAGCTGCATCCAGGGTAGAGCTGCTTCCAGCTGGGCTCAGGGAAGTCTTGGGAACCTCAGAGAAAAGCAGCAGGCCAAAATAAACCCCAAAACCCAGAGGAAGATGTGAAAGCCCAGGGTCCTGACTCAAAGAAAGGAATCCTACAGCAGGTAAACTTCTCCAGATGAGCAAAGTGGAAGTTTTCTGGCATTTTTCTTTGAGAAGAGTAAAGGAGATACAGACACATGGCTACCTCGTGGATTCTTCCAAGGCCAAGGAGCCCTGGGGCACCGAGGGATCCCCTGATGGGAACTGTAGCCCTGTGGAGCACGATGGCAGTGCTTGCACAGCACCTTCTCCAGCAGGATTCCCCCGCTCCTTTATCCTCTTCTCCATAGTAACAGCCACATCACTAATTAGCATTTCAACAGCAGTAAGAGATAAAGTGGGGGGAAAACAGCTGAACTTCCAACTGCATTGTCTGGATCTGCAGTCAGCTGCTTGGATGGAATGGTTAGAGTTGGAGGGACCCCAAAGCTCGTCCCATTCCATCCCCTCTCATGGGCAGGGACACCTTCCACTGTCCCAGGCTGCTCCAAGCTGGCCTTGGCCACTTCCAGGGATCCAGGGACAGCCACAGCTTCTCTGGGCAACAACTGTCATCAAAATTACCAAAAAGTCTACAGAAATCAGTCCTAGGACACTGATACACCATTTTCAAGGTCTATTTACAGCTGCTTGCTGGCCCACATACAGCAGATTTATTCATTCCTTGGCTCACATATAAACATACATAAAGTATCGTAACGCTGAAACAGCGACCACACATGAGCCAAGTCATTTGCACAACGAACATGGCACCATTTTTTAATGAAATTGTTATCAAATCACTTAGGAATGCAGCAAACCCTCCAGTGGGAGATGCCCAGCACAGCCTCTCTGGCTGTACGTGGTCGGGTCACTCACACAACGTTCCTGCTGCGCGGAATCCAACACTGCAATTTAAACCCAACTCCACTTCCAAAAGCCACATTACAATTAATAAACACATCTAGCCATCCCATTTTCTTAGCTTTAGCTGATGAAAACGTATCACCACTGCCCTTGTCCCTCCTGGGAACCTGCAGGGCTGACCATGGACAACGCTCCGACCCTGCTGAGCTCGCGGTCACTGCACAGGAGCCAGCTGCAGTGCACTGGTCTGCCTGTGCCTTGAAATGGTCATGCAAACAGCAAATAACCAAGGGCTCAAGGTGGCCAGATTCTGGTTTAAAACAGGTTCAGTCTTGCAAGACTTGGGATACTTTATTTTCTGTTAACGCAAAGCAACTTGGAAACTCTGGGCAAGCAGACGGTTCCACCAAAACAAATATATAAATGTTTAAACTACATTTTCCTACCAACTCATGATCTTAACACTGACCACAGGGTCCCTTAGCACCTCCCTGAATCAGTGATTCTTGCTGCACCCACACACAGATCAGGACTTCACATTCAGAGCACAGCATGCAACTTCTGCCAGCATTCCATCAAAAAAATTGGGAATTACATAATTCAAACCTCCTTAATAAAAGGGTATCTTGTAACTTCACAGAAATTAGTACTTGAAGATGGAAAATGCTTTACAATCCCAAGCTGTGACCTGAAAAATACTGACATTAGCTATAGACTCTTCACACCAGAGCAGCTGGGATGTGGCAGCAACACCAACTGGTCCCAGCAGCGAGGTGGGAACTGGCTTCCTTGAAGGAATAAACCAGTTCTCTGGTTTATTCAGAGCCCCCTACAAGGGTCCCCATGAAAAATGTGTTTGAGATTCAACAGTTTCATACACCTCAATGTTTCTAAATTTGATCAATAATGCAGAAAGGATCTGCTTAAATCTCCATTTTACAGGGAGCAGGAGAGAAGCCACTGTGCTGTCTCATCCCAGGAAATCCAGAGGCCAACGTCCCCACAAATGTGTGCCTCACCATTAGCGTTTCTTTGAGGGAAGGATTTGTGTTTGGACCCCAAGTCAGACTTGCATCAATTCAGGTTTTATAGACACCCAGACCTAAGCAGCATAAGAGGGTATCAGAGATTTAGATTCTGGTTTAGACCAACTTTTGAATGGAAAAAATCTCTGGGGAATAAGAGAACCTTTTTCCACAGCACTCATCTGCTTCCCTCAAAATAATTCCAGGAAGAGACAGAATTTCAATAAGGCATCTCTCTGAGGGCTGCAGAGAAAAGATACCCAGGGGAGCACCCCAGACCCACGGAGCTCCTGCTCTCAGATAAACCCCATTACCTCCCATACAGAATCAAGGGGGAACAAGTACAGCAAACTTGGAGGGAGGGGAAGTTTGGAAGTGTTTTCCAATGCATTCCCTAGGCACAGCCTGACAGAGCACAGCCAGAGCTTTCACCTGCTGAAATGGGGAAAAATGCTTAAAATCCCACTGTAATTCCAGAACCTGAGAAAATGGAGACTGGGGGAAGAACCCATAAGCAGCAGCATTACAAACCCCACAGATATCTTCCATAAATATCCATGGGTTCCTTCTGCTGGAGTTTGGGGAAGAAAACATGCCACCCCTACAGAGAAACAGTGCAGAAATCCCTGTCTCTGGAGCTGTGCCTGTCCCATCCCAGGGAGAGCCAGAACAGCCATGCCCAGCACAGCAGGAAAGCTTTCCTGGCCCCTCAAGGGATTGACACTGAATGCAGCTCATCAGATCTGTGGAATTTCCCTCAGGAGCCTGGAAAAGCACCCTCAGACCACGACATGCAGCTCAGGACTCTCTAGGAAGAGGAGGAAGAGAAGAGGTGCTGCTCTCTAGATCTGAAGGGGGATAAAGAGTTGTTTCCAAGAAATCCACATAAATTTGAGATAAATACCCCTGCAGCCTATCAGGGGCTGCCAGCACAGCCACCTCCAGGCACACACAGAGCGAACCCTCACGTCCCCACCCTTTTCAGAGAAATTCCAGCACTGGGGTGAGCTCCAGGACCTGCCTTTCACTACAATTTATGAATATTCCCACAGCAATCACAACCCAGCTATGCTCAAACAGCAGCAGTGACCCAAGTGAAAAGCCAAAGCACACAGAGAATTCCACTAGTCCTAAAAAAACCCCACCTTTCAGCGTGTTTGATTGTGACAAAATTGTAGCATCAAGTAAAATTTAATTAGATGGCTTTCGGAACAAAAGTAGGTGATATATTCTTGAAGTTCCTTTATTTTGCCCTGCAGATAAGATGTATGCTGAGATCTACAGTTTTTAAAGCTTGTGTTGTCTGTGCTACTTGATAAGAAATACAAAATAAGCTGATACTGTACTCAAAAACACAGACACTTGTGTGGGCTGAAGGGCCCAAGGTTTAATTTGTGCCACTGCAATAAGCACAAAGGGCAGGAAAGATGTGATTCCTGGGAAAACAAATCGTCCTTTAAGGGTTTTAATCAAAAGTCTGACATGGACAACGCAGTCCCTAGGAACTGGGGGTTGACAGAAGCCCAAATTCAGGAATGACCAAGCTGTTTGGAGATCTCCAGTGAATCAGGCAGGGGAGGTCAGAATCTGTGATGACATCACAGAATGGTTTCAGCTGGAAGGAATCTCAAATTTCATCTTGTTCTGCCCCCACCTTGGGCAGGGACACCTTCCACTATCCCAGGTTGCTCCAAGCCCCTTCCAACTTGGCCTTGGACACTTCCAGGAGTGGGGATTAAGCTCCAAGAGGTTGAACTTCACCGACCCAGTGAAGGCAAGAAGGGTGGATGTTTTCTAGAATTTAAGCCATAATTTAAGGTGAGCTCACAGCTGCTACCACAGCTCAGGCTCCTCCTCCTTTCCATTGCTCCTAAACACAGGTGAGGTGGGACAAACACGTCCTTGCCCTCCCCAGACTGAATCCCTCCCTGTGCCCTCACCACCAAGTCCCACTCAATTCCCTCAGAACCTCCTCCGAAGGGAAGCAGGAGGGTGAATGATGCCACGAGGCCACAACGAGCTCTACTTCATTTAAAAATGAATCTGCATTTCTTACTCTGTGCCCAGTTTTAACACATCGAGAAAATACCATTTTTCAAGAGAAAAGAGTGACAGACAGACACATTTGTCACCTTTGTAGTCCCAGACATTTGCATCCGTGTAATTCCGTGGCAAATTGGATACAGGTTACTATTAATATCTGAACTATTTCCTTTCCTTTCTGAATGCTGATTGGTGAAAAAGATGCAATCATCCCATTTTAAAGCACACTAATTAGCCAAGGAGGAGCCAAGGAAGTCACTGTTCAGCCTTCAAGAACAGACAGGCACTCTCACAGAAGGAAAAACACAGCAACATCCATGGAGTGGCTTCTGGTTGGATTCTGAGCTGGCTGAAGATCACCTCCCCAGCCAAGAAATCTCTGTGGTGACAGGAATGTTACAACCAGACACTTCAACAACTCAACTACAGGTTTCTTAGGAATATGCAGGTGGCAGCCCCACACCCAGGTTTGTAGGACCAGACACCGTTACCTGGCTGGACAATCCAGGAGGTCCCCAGAAAGGAACTGAAAAATGTAATTGTAGAATGTGCTCAAGTCTACAATTCCTGAGTTACAAGTGCCTTACAACCACCTCAAATTACACAGCAAAGAAAGAGCTGAAAGGAAGCACCTCCCTGATTTCCACACAGCATCCCTCCCCTATTGTCTGGGGCCTGGCAAGTTAAGGTCAGAATAAAAAGATTCCTTAAAAATCCCACATACATTGAAAGCACCTACAGCTTCCACTGATCTTTTTTCCTTTTTATTCTAAGCCCTGAACAGGTTTAAGTAGCAGTTGTCATCATTAAAGAAGCTGCTCCCCTCCCACTTTCCATTCTCCTGAGAAAGGAGCATCCTGGCAGCACCAGGCACAGGTAAGAAGGAGCTGTCTCACTCAGGGTACAGAAATCCAGGCTGGAAAAGGGTGTGAGGAAGGCACAGGCCACCCCAGCCACAGGGATCAGAAACACCGCTGAGTAACGAAATAAGGAAATATCATAATAAGTAATAATGCTAAAATAAGGAAGCCAAATGTCTGTCTGTGCCCACTGAGGTGCCCCAGCTGCTCAGAGGGCTTGAGGGATGCAGGTTCTGCCCCTGCTCAGCTGCTGGTGCCCAGCTTCTCTCCTGGGCACTGCAGAGCTTGTCCATGAACCAGCTGAGCCTGCCAGCCCAGCAGGAACCTCCTGATGCTCCTCTGGCCACCACTCTCTGCTCGGAGGGGCCAGCCGGGCTCGTGCCCCTGGCTGGAGGGTGGGGGAGCCTCAGCCTGCAGCACCACAGCCCTGCACCCCAGGAAGGCACAGCCCTCCCCTCCAACACAGGCCATCCAAACAAACAGCACAGAGGGTGGCAAGGAAAACGCTCAGAGGACAAAAGGACGGAGTCAGGATTAAACCCAGTCCCTTGATCCCCGGCCAAATGGCCGACCCATAAGCCCACGCAACTTCCAGAGCCAATTTAAAATCCTGAGTGTGGTACACTTTAGGTTATAAAATCATATTTAGACACACATTTTGAAGTGTTCTTTGCTCTGCTGGTGGCTAAAAACAATTCCTTTGTCATCAAATCTTGCTTCGGCAAGCTGACGTGACGTTTTTAACTCAGGAAATAAGATAATTATGGTTCAAGGTAAACAACTACAACTGTGCATCATAAACAGTTTCTAATTTTAAGCCTGAGTCCCTCTAATACCATCCATATTTTAAAGACAGTTTCCTTACAAATGGTTTAGGCTGTCTGAGCAGCTTGTGACTGAGCCTGTGCTAATGAGCAGCAGCAAGGCAGCACATCCAGGGAAAACAGAGGCTGGTGGAGCAGGTGAGCTCCTGTGTCAACATCACCGGATGGTTTGGGTTGGAAGGGACCCTAAAGCCCATCAAAGCCATGGCCAGGGACACCTTCCACTGTCCCAGGCTGCTCCAAGCCCTGTCCAGCCTGGCCTTGGACACTGCCAGGGATCCAGGGGCAGCCACAGCTGCTCTGGGCAGCCTGTGCCAGGGGCTCAGCACCCTCTAAGCCAAAAACTTACTCCTAATATCCAAGCTAAATATTTCCTTCTTTCAGTCTGAAGCCAGTCCTCCCTGTTCTGCCACTCCAGGCCCTTGTCCAAACTCCCTCTCCAGCTCTCCTGGAGCTCCTTTATCCCTGGAAGGGGTTCTAAGGTCTGCCCAGAACCTTCTCTTCTCCAGGCTGAACAAGCCCAGCCCTCCCAGCCTGTCAAGGTAAGCCAAACATCAAAGGAGGAAAATACACTCTGAATCTTAAATAGCTGGAGAGGCAAAAGCCGTGTCTCCTGGAGCAGGGAGAAAACAAAGCTACACGAGCTTACGCAACCCTCGCTGCGAGTCATCAGCATCCCAGACCTCAAACGCCCCGTGGCACCAACAGCAGCAGCTCAAGTTGGAACTCGTGGAGAGAATCGGCACTGAGCTGCTCGACACCAGGCAGCAAACGCAGCTGCAGCCCCTCAGTGCTGCCTCTGAAGCGTCCCTCGTGCTGCTGCTGCCCTAAAACGTTCCCCAAGTTCCCTGGGATCGAAGGGTGCCAGGAAAGGGCAGCATCCCGGCTGAGCCTGCGGCAGGAAGGCTGGAGCACACGGAGTGAGCGTGGCTGGAGCTCCAGGAGGTGCGCAGGGCACGAGCTGTGCCTGCCTTGGGGATGAATCACTGCGCTCAGAAGTAGCAATAACTCCAGGAGTGCTCTGAGGTGTCAGCCTGGCAGGCTCCCATTGCTCCTCATCCCAGGAAAACGGGCTAAATTACAGCCAAATGAGCCCAGCTGAAGGGGGGAAGGTGGCAGAGGAACCCAGCTCCCACAGAGACAAAGCATTCTTACAGAGCAGTGCTGGAAGAGGCAGGAGTGGTCAGAAGTATCCCAAAAGGCAGCGGTGGGAACGCTCCTGCAGGAGCCTGAGCGGCGCAGAGGAATCACGAGGTGGAGCCAGGGCAGCCTGGGAGAGCTCGCTCCTCCAAAACTTTTCCTCACTAAACAATTCCAAAGCACCCCACCCCACTGCTGCTATTGTTGTCACAGAGGGAATTCCAACCAGAACAATGATTTCCACGACATTTTTCCGTTGGAAGAAGAAAACTGGTAACACTGCACAGCAAAAATAAAATTTCCACAGTAGTCCATCCAGTACCACAAGCCTCCTTCCTAAAGGGAACAGATTAACGTGCCTGGAGTCTGCTGTGCAGCATGGATGTATTTTTAGCTCCAAGGATCCGAAGGCAGCGATGTGGTGGAAGCCTCCCAGGCTGGAGATAGCCATGGGAGGTTCATCTCTCTGCACCCTGGAGAGGGCAGCTCATTAAAAGGCTGCTCAGAGCAGAAGGAAACAATTCACCCATTCCCTAAAGAAATCCCTCTTCCCACGACTGCACACAAGGCAGCTCCTCCAACCCCCCCAGCTCATCCCGATTTGCACCATTTCTGGGGAACAGCAATGCATTAAAAGTGCTCTTTACTCCCAGATCTCTGGCACAATTAATGAAGATAAATTCAAAGCCACGCTCATGGCACAACATGGGATGAGGGGCTCAAAGTCAATCTGAGTGTCCAGGAGACTGAAAGGAGCAGAACAACAGTTTGGCTTTATGTGTTACCTGCAGCTGACACTTTTCTGTGAGTACTGGTAAAGCAGCATTAACTGCTGTCCAAACCCAAGTGAGTGAACCTGAAAAATATTATGGAATGGTTTGGGTGGGAAGGGATCCTAAGACTCATCCAGTGCCACCCGCTGCCATGGCAGGGACACCTTCCACTGTCCCAGGTCGCTCCAAGCCCTGTCCAGCCTGGCCTTGGGCACTGCCAGGGACCCAGGGGCAGCCCCAGCTGCTCTGGGCACCCTGTGCCAGGGCCTCAGCACCCTCCCAGGGAAGGATTTCTCCCTGATATCCCATCTAACCCTTTCCTCTGGCAGGGAGAAGCCTTTCCCTTTGTCCCAGCACTCCAGATCCCAATGAAGAATATCCTCAAAGTGAAGCTTCCAAGGCAGCGAAACACCTCAATGGCCACCAAAGCCTCTCTGCTCCCCTGGCTACCATGAGCCAATGTTTAACCCAACTATCAGCTGCAGGAGTCCATTCCCAGGCCACAAAAGGTGACTTAGTCACATTTTCTTCTACCTACAACAGTGCCGTTCATCAGCAACCCTTCAGGGACACACCTTTGGGAAAAACACCTGGCAGGTGTGCAGGGATCCCTGCCTCAGATCCAGGAGTCCAAAAAATGGAATAAAACACAAGCAAAACTATGAATTAGAGAGTAATCAATAATTAGAGTTTATTATTTCATAAATTGCCAGGTATTCTGGCTGTCCCATCCAAGAGCTCAGAGATGGCAGTGCCTGGATGCAGACTGCCTCACCTACCCACCTGCAGACGTGCATTTGGGAACCCCAAATGTGCCACTGGGGAACACAAATGCTCAATTCTGAGTATTCACAGGACAACAGGCAGAAAAGGAGAGGAAAAATAAAGGAAAAATGCAGAAAGTCTACTCACAAGACCCAAGAGTCCGGAGTAGAGCCAAGTTATTTTTCAGACTTGTATTAAAATTAGACTGGCCTTGGACTGTGAATCACATTCACCCCTCATGAGCAGCAAAAGAGCACCAACATCACCCAGTGAAAAACACAGCAATGCAGAAGGGACCAGAGGGGACCTCTACAACCAAGGCTCCTCCACACCCCCAGCACCCACTGGATCGAGCTCACACACCTCAAAAACCAGCTCGTTTGTAACACTCCCAGCATCCACCGAAGGAAAAGCTACTAAAATCTGGTGTGTAGGTCTAGGAAAATAAAGCTTTGCTTCAGCCCTGCCTCCCCTCCTGAGCCCTTCCTCCTCCGAACGCCTGAAATAGGATGTTACACTGCTTGTTTATACGCCATTACAGAAAAACATGCTGGTTTCTTCATCCTGCCTTACAGAACAAAGTGTTACCCAATTCCTCCTGTAAAGTACCAAGAAATAACTGTGAGACCATATGCAGGGGGAAGCATCCACGTGCTGGAGTAATCCGGCCTTACGTAAGCGGCCACGGGCGTCTGAGCACAGCCAGCAGCCAAGGAAGGGCCAAGCCAGCTTCCCTTGAAAACCCATCCAAAAATTCATTTGGAGGGGTCTGATTCGGGAGACAAATGAAATTCATGTGTCTAAGCTACAATTTGAGGCTTCTGCCATCAGAGTACCCAGAGCAAAGAATCCTGGGTGTTTGATTTTCTCTCCTTGAGCTCATCCCCATTAACCAAAAATGAATCATTTGTTAATTGGTGAGTTCAGTTTGAACCCATGCCACCACGATTCTTATCTCAGGAGTCAGAAGGCAGCTCCTTCCAAGGATCCAACAAACGCAGAGATCAGCATCCTAGAACGTCAGGAATCTGAGCACTGATAATCCTGCAGATCACAGAGCAATTTACTTTGGAAAAGCCTCTGAGATCATCAAGCCCAGCACTGCCAGCACCACCACGAAACCACGTATCACATCTACATGGTTTTTAACACCTCCAGAGCGAGAGGGTCCCCCCAGCCTCTTCTCCTCCAGGCTGAGCCCCCTGAGCTCCTTCAGCCGCTCCTGGTGCTCCAGACCCTGCCCCACATCCCATCCCTTCCCTGGACTGTGTGGGTTCAGCTCAGAACAGCAGCCATGGTGTGGACAAGGCAGCCAAAAACAAGAAGTGCAAAACAGACCCAAAATCCACAGGTAATAAATTTAATAAAACCCAATTTGTCCCCCTTCTCCTTGCTGGCAGCCAAAAGGAAACACAAAAGCACAGACACATTATTATGAAAAGCAAGTCAACTTCTTGCACAGGGATAAGGATAACAAATGTTTCACTGCTCTGTTTCAAGTGTTTCAGATCTTAAACTGAACCCAGAAAAGACCATTACCAGTTAAGCTATTACAGCAAATGAAATGAAAATTGAAAATCAAGTCTAACCGACATTAAATTTAAATAAATATATCTCAATTCCAGGAACATAATACATAGTTCTTATGACAAAAAACTTCTGGAGAAGGGAAAAACACCCTTGGTAAGTCTGAATATTAAGCTACGGTACCACAGGCATCTCACAGTTTATCTAAATAAAGTGTCTCCTGCAAAGAGCCCTGGTTCCTCCAGTGCAGGCTGCAGTGTGATTAACAGAGGTCCATTAGAGAGGCAATCCATAACCTGGCTCCTGTGAGGAGTCCCTGCCACATCCGTCTGAGTTTCCATGGCAACCAGGCAGGAAAATATAAAGCAAATTACAGTTAAATGAAAATTATTCTCCATGACAATATATGTTAATGCAGGAACATTTGCAAGGCCATTCCAGATAAAATGTTTACATTCACACATGTGTCTACAAAAATAAATAAAAGGCAGCTGGAGCAGCTAATGGATCACCCAAAGAGAAGGATCAGAGTCTTTTTTTGCCCCCCTTAAGTTTTAGTCTATTCATCAGAATAAAATTCTTCAAGCTGAAGAATACCCAAAGTATTTGCCCATTTCCAAACAGAAACATTCTTTAAGGAACAGGTTTTCAGAAGATCTAAAACGCACATTTCTGAATGTTGTGAACCTTTAATTTTCCTGGCTGCAAACAAAGACCACATTTATGCCTCCCCATCCCAGCAGAAAATGGTTTAAACGAGAGGTTAAGTTTATATTTAGAGAGATCTGACTGAAACTGGAATAGTGACTGATTTTAATCAGCTGTAACTTACTGAGAACTGGAAGGTGCTTTGTACCTCAGAATTTGGGGTGCTGACTCCACAGCTGGGAGAATCTGACACCCCACCAGGGTTTAAAGACAGCACAGGCCACTGAAATACTTTTAGAAAAGCCCACAATTAAGGCTGTAAAAGCTGATCATACTCTCCCACCATCACCACTTAGCCTGAATAGTCCTTTTTTAGGGAATGTATCTCAGTTTAGGGAATCTATCTTCTGGAGCATGAGGGAAGTTAATTGGAATGAGGCTCGTCAAGATGCAGCCACTTGGTTATTTTTTTAACTCCCTTGGCTCGTACCCCAAAGAAAGGCCCAGAGAAAGGAAGGAGGTTATAAAGTGACTCACAGTCTGTGCCACTGAAACGCCACGTTTTCAGAAGGGTCTGAAATACTGCCCTGGAAAACAGCCCCCCCTCGGCCACCCTGCCAAGTTCCTTTCCCATGGAAATGCTCTGCCTGTTCCACGAGTACCACAGGTGCAGGTTTCTTAGGAAGCCCCAGAAAGAGCACAAGGCACTTTTTGAAGGCGTTTGGGAGAGCTGGGAGCACAGAGCAGGGCATTCAGCGCGCTGGCACATCTGAGCCCGCTCCGTGCACGCTCCCACTGACCTCTGCATCTGCTCCTGCCTCCGCCTACGGAACAATGCTGGCATCATGAGGATCGTAACTTTTTATGACAGTGGGAAAACTGCAATCTTCTCCACGAGTTCACTCCACCCTGCACATAAAACTGCTCATAGGTTCAGCCATAAAGCAAACTCCCTGCTTTGAAGTTGCAGCCGGAGCCCCGCGCATGTTGTAAAGCCGAGCTGGAAGAGCGCAGCGTGTTAAGGTTTTACATAACCACCCTGGTGGAAAGCATCGCTCCCCAACCAGCCAGAGCCACTGTGGACAAAAGCAAGCCAGGTCAGAGAGTATCTGGGTAACAAAACTCCTCACAGGTGAGCTCAGGTTACCCACAAACACCCAAGTCACACAGCACCCAATATATTCCAGCCATGCTCCACTTTCCCCGAGGATCAGCTTCCCGCAGAGCCCACAGCAGCGTTCCCATCATCACTTCAGCTCTGCCCCATGGCCCTCTCCTCCTTTCCCTCCGTGGGATATGCAGGCAGAGCAGGGCTGGAAGGGAGCTCTGGACATCATCCAGTCCCACCTCCTGCCAAGGCACAGGCA
Source organism: Hypocryptadius cinnamomeus (assembly GCA_013400635.1). Classification (NCBI taxonomy): domain Eukaryota; kingdom Metazoa; phylum Chordata; class Aves; order Passeriformes; family Zosteropidae; genus Hypocryptadius; species Hypocryptadius cinnamomeus. Next base: position 18,389 of record VYZP01004001.1, read on the forward strand.
CCTGGAGCAGGTGACACAGGAACGTGTCCAGGTGGGTTCGGAATGTCTCCAGAGGGGGAGACCCCACACCCTCCCTGGGCAGCTGTGCCAGTGCTCTGCCACCCTCCAAGGAAAGTTCTCCCTCATGCTGAGGTGGAACTTCTTGTGCTTTAGGTAATGTATCTCCATATGATGCACAGAATGCAACTACAAACAGTCTAAAAAACAAAACCTAACCCCTGCCAATGGAACCCCAGCAGCAGTTGCTAGGATCCTCTGCAAACCTCACTAATTGCTGGGATTGGGTTTCCAGGGAAGCTCCTTGCTGCAGCAGTGGAGGGGCTGAATGCTGTTTTCACAAAAGAACTTGTAAAACCCCAGGCTGCATGCCTGCAACAGCGAGGATTTATATTCCAGGCACAAATCAGATTATGCTGCACACACCATGCTCCCAGGGCTCCGAGCAGGTGGATCCCACCAGGATGAGCAGCCTTTCTGGATGGCCAGGCTCCAGGACCAGGTTCCCTGCTCTCCCTGATGGGCTCCACCTCCCTTTGAGGAGACCTGACTGTGTCAGATGCCTCCCTGTTAGAAAAGTCATTTTCTCTGTAACTGTAAGCAAATGCATGCTAACGTGGAGAGAGACTCCAGGGAAAAGCAGGCAGGCTGCAGCTTTCCTGCAGGGGAAAGGGCAGGAGATTCAGGGCTGCTGGGCAGCACTACCACTACGAGAAACCTCGTGGTAGAGAGCCCCATTGCACAAATATAGCATAAATCCACAACAGAGAGATTCCAAGAGCAGATCCAAGCAAGGACGGTAAGGGAGAGGCAGGAGAGGGAAGGAGCTGCTCCCTGTGAGCACACAGCACACACAGCACCCCAAACATCCCTGCCAGCATTCCCCACACCCCAGGAGCCTTCACCTCAGCACACCCACAGCTTCACTCCCCTCCCACCATGCAAAAAGCAAGGTTCAGCTCTCCAGAGGGAGAGGAAGATACAGGAGCTACTCAGAGAGAAGAAGAAAGGCAGGAACAGACGGGAGGGGACCTCAAAAGGCAGACAGGCTAAAATTAGAGACAAGAATCTTGGATGAGAAGGACCAAGGCAAGAGCAGAACCTCCATCAGATGAGGCTCCTGGGAAAGGGCAGGGATGGACAGGAGGGAGAAGAAACATGCTGGTGGGTGAAGCAGGGGAGGCTTGCAGACAGAATGCACTGCAGGAGAAAACTAAATTCAGCATTTTAAGACTACAGCCTCCAGCTCCCTAACCAAGGAGCTCTACTCAGCACACCAGGAAAGAGCCATGAAGTTGACTTCTTGTCTGATCCCTTCCCCCCTGGACTAACTCAGAGGACTTAGTCTCTCACCACAGAACCAGTTTAACACCCCAGTGCCAGTGCTGATCACAGGGGAAGGGAACTGAATTCACTGCAGAGCAGCTGAGTAACACAGGGCACCTCTGATCTCCTGGGAGAGCCAGAAACCTTCCAGGCCTGCAAGGAAAATGAGGAACAGAGAGCCCAGAGCCAGGGGAGCCACCACACAGGACCCCAGCACGTGCCAGGACAGGCCATGGAGAGGAGAGAAACCAGAGCAGCCACCAGCCAGCCTAATTTCCAAACCCAACACATTCCCCCATACGTGGGGACGAGAAACCACACGAACAAAAAAGGTCAACATTCAAGGAGAACAGGTTTTCATCTTCAAACCCGTGCACTCGACCCTTGGGCTGCTGAGAAGGTGAAGTTTCACACACTAAATCCCTGAACTTGCTCGTTGCAGTCCAGCTTGGATAAATGCATCTGCCTGCGCCGAGCTGCAAGACGAAACCACGGAGACAGGCCAGGGTGGGCAGCAGCCGTAACCGGAGCGCCCGTGGTATTTAAACCCCCAGAGCACAGCCAGGAGCAGGATGTTTGTGTCCCCCCACACACACCCCTGCCCTGCATTACCTACATCTCTTCCCAGCATCGCCATGGCTAATCTCATCCATCCAAAGACACATGGATGTATTTATAGACAGGCTTACATCTCCTGCACATCCCAGGCCTGACGCAACCGCGGAGCGCCGGTCGGTGTTGTTACCACAACGCTGACATTTCACAATCTGCCACAGCCATCCTCCTGCAGAACGAGGAAAACACCAGCCCCGGAGTGTAAAGTCTATCCCAAAGTGCTTTCCATGGGATACACTCACTGCCACAGTCAGCAGGATCTCAGCCCTGCCACCTCCTCCCTGCAGCAGCTATCAGGAGACCATTCCCAAAGGGGAACTTCTCGGAACTTTATCTTGGCTCCTCCTGGACCTAACCAGCCTGCAGAAAGCCAGCCACTTACCAGTCATTTGGAGCTCCTGGTACAACTTGTTTACACAGCACAGGTCACAGGATCGGCTGGAAGGTGTAAGCAGGATATAGTTTTTATGGCTCTGAACTCCTGCCCAGATAAGCCGATAAGGCCCCGGCTGGGGGCGGGGAGCACTTTCATGTGTGCGTGATTTGAAAGGAAGAGGCACCACGAACTGCAGCTAAGCACTTGGTGCTTAATAATGAAGCTTCCATTCACCTCTAAAGCTATTTAATGCCTTTTTTTTTTTTTGGAGCTCCTAATTACACATCCTTTCATTTCACATCCCGATATTGAGGGCAGCACCGTGTTTCCAAGCCTCTGGCTGCCGAGCCTTCAGGGACACGCTGCCTCCGGATCGTGGTGAATTTTTTAGAGGGTAACATCTCCCTTCTTGACTCTCTGATTCTTCCCCATGCCTGTGACACAGTTTTAGCAGCTTTATGCTGCTCTAAAGGTAAATTATTCGAGACTGTTTCTATCCTGCAAAGCTGTCAGTCCCTCAAAAATAATTACAGAGCCAGCTCCCTCCAGCCTTTGCTTCCTCGAGCCTGCAGCCACCCTTCCGTGACACCCTGCAAACACCCACACCCTCAGTGAGGACACAAAGCCCACCACCCAAACCAGGACCACCTTAACGCTCCTCTCACTGCAAATCCAACACAGCACAAGAGCAAAGGAGATGCCTTCCCCCTGGAAAAACATCCATCCCTCACACACAGCTGAGACAAAGCTGCTTTTACACATACTACAAAGTTTTCCAGCCTTTCCATTCTCCAAGTCCGGAAATTTCATTACATGGCATTTCAGCCACATGCAAACCCAGCACCAGCACAGACACACTTGCACCTAACAGCAAAATAAATATTTCAGTGTTTCCACAAGATATCCAATGTTGTAACCTTTGGTTTCCGACTCCAAACGCAACATACAATCAATACCCTGCTCCTGCCACTGCAGTAATTCACGGCACAAGGTTTATTTTAAAAACACTCATCGGGTAAGTTTGGTTTTCTTCGAGACAGGGGAAGAAAGGCTGCCTCCAGATTTGGAGAGGATAAATAATTCAATGCCTGAATGCCAAGGGCAGTGTGCACACATCCATATGGCAGGGACAATGCAGACAGTAAGATATGCTGCACATCACCACCCTGACAGTGCCTTCAACCCTGACCTAGAAAAAAACATCACTTTCTTCTGGCTCCAGCAGCCAGCTCCCTCCGTGGCGCTGCCACCCGCTCGCCGTGGGGTTACCGTGAGGAGGTGCCTCCCAATCCCTCGGCCTTCCCAGGCTGCAATTCCAGCCTCTGCTCACTACAGCTGCACGCCTTACCCGCACGGGGAGCTCCAGAAAACGGGAACAAACCTGGAGACGGAGGTTTCAGACGTCCTCTTTGGGAGCTCACGCTTTCCCAGCCAGGGCTGAGAGGGGCAGGAAAAGCCGGGATGGTTTCTCAGAGGAGAGGTCTGGCCAGACGCCGGCAGGGCCCCAAGGGAGGAGGAGCAGAGGGAGCGGGGAGGCTGAGCCGGCACCCCCCCGAGCCCTGGGGGGCTGCTGAGCCATGGGGTTCCCGTGCCACCCCCGAGGGACAGGGGACCACGTGGGTCACGATGGATAGACACACGACCATGGAGATCCCACTGGACGCACACACAACCAGCAGGACAGTGCCGGATGGACACAGGACCAAACAGACCACGTTGGACAGACACAGGACCACAGAGACCCCACTGGACAGACACAGAACCACAGAGAGCCCACTGGACAGACACAGAACCACAGAGACCCCACTGGACAGACACAGAACCACAGAGACCCCACTGGACAGACACAGAACCACAGAGACCTCACTGGACAGACACAGAACCACAGAGAGCCCACTGGACAGACACAGAATCAAAGCAACCCTGCTGGATGGACACAAAGGTCCCACTGGATGGACGCAAGGCCACGTAGGTGATGTAGGATGGACACAATACCATTTAAATCATGTTGGACGGACACAGGACCACGTAGACCCCAACGGATGAACGCTGGATCACACAGAAGACCACCTCTTCCCCCACAGAAGAGGGAAAGAGCTGCTCACCAGAGAAACCATCCCTCCTATCCTCCCTCCACAACCCCCATGGACATCAAGCCTGCAGCCACACTCATTTCACACTCCCAGAATTAACCACCACACATCACCCTGCCTCACTGTCCTAGTTTGATGATCTGACCGTTTCACTACATCTTACAACTTGAAGAAAACATTAGAATCAAGACAAAGAATTCTGGAGCCCAAAATACCTGATATAATTAACTGCACCTTCTAACATGATTATTTCCTTTCCTGACCCCAATTATTCCTTCAGTTTATTAAAGAAAACTCAAATACAGAGCAACGTTAACACCCAAAGAGTCACATAAACAGAAAAAAAGTCTGAGGGCACCATTACAAACAGACTTAATGGAACTCCAAGATTGGAAATGGATCTTGAAAGCTGTCAGATCAAAGCAAGATCTTTCTCGTGTAAGGACTGCATTACCCTCAGAGCCACAGAGCTAATACCATCTATAAAAATATTTTGCTCAAATAAGTGAAGAACAGCAGCGTTTCATCTGTCAAAAGGTGCGAGGCTTTTATGGGATTAGCCATTCCACATGCAGCATAAAAATTAGAGCAGATTTTTAAAAGCCCCCAGCTCAGCTGACGAAGACTCCACAGCCCGACGTGCACCCGCTCTCTTCACATGTGCTCCACGCCGAGCAGATTTTTCACTGTTATTAGCATTTAAGCTTCTTTTTACTTTTTTTCTCCCCTTACTCTCGTAAAAGATTACAAATTGGCATCACCCATAAGCAGCCTGAGCTGAAGAACCACCACCAAAACTCAGAGAAATTAAGATTTTTCAAATACCCAACAGTTGCCTGAGAAAATGCACCAGAAAACAGCAGTTCTCACACAGGAAAGCTTAAAAAGTGGAGTAGAATGTGCTCAAAACCAGCCTCCAGACCACGGGCGCTGACAGCTTCCCACCCCCCTTCCCAGCAGGATTCCAAAGGCAGCGTTTTGCCCAGATTTTAAGGCTGCACAAACCTGCTTAGGACGCTTGTGATTTGAAATAATTGCCTACACAAGCTTTCCCTTAACATTGATGGGAGTATTTTTTATGGCCGTGCATCGGTGGCACACAAATTACGTAACACTTGGCTGAGAACCCTCCGAAAAAGCAGCTCTGTGCCGCTAATCCCTCACGCAGGAAGGAGGAAAATATTTAAAAGCTGCATACAAATCATTCCTGTGAGTGTCGTGCAGACTGGTTTAAATTAGATGGGGTAAAAATATATGTGAGCTGATCACGAAACACTGGAATCTTTGCTATGGAGACACCGGTTCCTCTCCGCAGCCTTTTACAACCGAAATACAGGGAATTCTCCCCAGCAATGGAAGGAGCACACAAGCACCTTTACTAGAGCTCATCAAGGAAATACGAGGAGAATAACAACCCCCATGTAAATATTTTCCAGTATTATTTGCTTTGCTGTACTGAAAAGCAGCAGTACCTGCCACTACTTGCTCTGGGTCTACCACCATTAAATCTTAATACCCAGGAGGAATTTCAATCCGTAAGGCAACTGCTGAGCCTGAAATTCAGGTACAGGGCAGGAAGAGGGGCAGACCTCCTCAGAAAGCCATCACTCCATAATTTTACAAAATGTAATTAACCAGCTCCAGCCCTGTGCCTTTCCTTCCCTAGGAGAAGGATTTCTTCATCAAGTAATTAGCCTGTCCCAGTTAAGACTCAAGTCACCATGCAACATATTTCCCCCAAAACAAAGCCACAAGAACTGTTTTAAAAAAATATTGCCATTTCCTCACAGCCACTTAAATCTCTTCCCAGCTTTTGGCTTAGTCACTGCCTGGATCTAAAAGTCAGTGAAACCAACCCACCACTGTGGGAGCTGCTGAAACCCTGGGTTTATTCCCACACTGGAGACACTTCATCATTCCAGAGCACTGCCTCCTTTTAATGTATAGAAAAGCTGGAGGTAAGGGGAAAAAAACCTCTTAGTACTTCAAACACATGTCCAAAAGCCACAACATAAAGACAAAGAGGACAGATTAAACGCTGTAAAGACACACTCGTCGGGAACCTTCCTTTGAAGTGTCTGCAGGAAACACTGTCATCACGCAGCCATGTTACAATTACACAGTTAAAATAATCAGCACCAGTTGTAAGTAGCCCATCTGGTTCCCTGGAAAGGGAACACTGCTGGTACAGTATTGATTAACACGACGAGTCTCACTGACCCCAGAGAAATGCATTTGTCTGCTCTGCTGAGCAGCGGAAGAACGCGGCACGACGCCGTGCTACGTTTGGCTTTGTTCACAAGCATTTGGGGGGACTTAGCCCATTAAAACACGAGTGGAAAATAAAATAATCTTATCAGGTTGCCTACCACACACGAAGGAAGAAATTAAGCCAAAGGGTTTTTGCTCTGGGGCTTTTCTTTAACATTTCCTCCCCCATCCAAACCCAGCCCTCAAACTGGACAATCTGCAGGTTTAAGTCTGAGAAAATGCTGTTGCAACATCATAAAAGCAAAAAGCTGCCCATGGAAAAAAAAAAAATCGGTTCACTCTGAACCACGTTTTTTTATGAAATGGAGAAACAGACAAGAGTTCATTTCTAAAAGCAGAAGCAGAACTGAACAGCAGAACCAAGCGTGGAACACGAAACACAACATCCCCAGTTTCCAGCCAGTGGCAGCAGCCAGCGCCGACATGGCCGGGGCTCCTCGGTCACTATTTACACCAGGAACGAGGCAGAAAAGCCTGGGGAACTGAGGGCTCGCCGTGCTTTCCAAGCCCAGCGTGTTGTTTGCTGCACGGGCAACTCGGTTTGCTGCGAGTTTGGCAAACCGAGCCCTCGCACTGACTCAGACAGCCCGGGGTGACACAAGCCCCGGCTCGCCGGACGGGTTCACAGCAAAGCCCTTCTGCAGGCTGGATGTGCCCCGGCAGGTCCCACGGCTCCCGGAGCACCGGCGAGCTCTCCCGGAGCCGGCGGGAGCCGGAGCTCCACCAAGCCCGGCACGCCGAGCAGCGCAGCCCGAGCCCCGCACGGAGCCCCAGGGCTCGGCCACGCAGGCACGGACCACCCCTCCCGGGCACAGCCTGCCCTGCCCAGCGCTTCCCACCCAGACAAAACGGGTCACCGAGCTCTGGGACCCAACGTTTCCCTGCCACAGCAACGTTCCAAACCCCTCCACAGCCACCTCAGACTGCTCCAACCTGGAACCTGCCAGAAAACCCAGCCGGTGAAAACGCCAACTTTTCCCGTTTTTAAGCTAACCGAGTTAAATATTGAGCTCCCGGTAGGGCACGCACAAAGAATGTATCGATGCTGTCGGGAAACATGTGAGAGTTAATCTCCTTCTCCCTCTCCACGACTCCGTGGTTTTCCCCCACAGAAAAAGGAAATAATTGGAGTCATTACATAAAAATGTTCCATTTTATGAACAAAACAAAGAAAGGAGAAATACACTGAACTCCAAGTTCTTTAAATTTATATAAATTTCAGGAAAGCACACAGCCACTACAAGGCAGCACAGATGTTTCCACCTAAAAATCTTTGCCTACAGAGAGGGTAAAAATGATGTGTGTACCCCATTTCAGAAGCCATCTCAGGAGGCAATTTTGCTTCAAGAGCTGCCTGGAATTCGCTCTCTGCCTATAGAGCCGTGTCCCCAGCGGTGAGAGAGCACTTTGTGTACAAAACCAGGAGGGGGGAGGAACCCTTTCCTGCAACTGGATATCAAAACAGATCCCCAAGCCCGGAGGAGAAGCCAAGCCGTAAACACACGGCCCCTGTGCCTCAATGAAGGGCCCGTTCTGAGCCGCACACCCCGGACAGCTGCTCCCTCTGGGAAAGGGCAGAGGGCACCGAGGGCTCGGCTCATCCCGGCTCCCTCCGAGGTCATTTGCCTTTCTAAACACGAATCCATCCCGGGCCTGGGGGAGGCTCGTCCTGGGCTGCAGCTGTTTGGGCTTTTTTTTTTTTTTTTTTTCCTTCTCTCTTCCTTTCTGCTAAGGGGCAAAGGTGTCGAGCAGCCCCTCCCCGGCACACAAAGGCTCCTCGGAGGACAGAAACACGGAGCGATTTAAAGATTAAACTGGGAAATAAATAAAAGCCGCGGGGCTGGGGCCGGCTGGGCTCGGTGCGGCCCCGGCCCTGCGCACACACAGGCAGGGCTAACGCCTACCCGGGGATGATGAAATGGGAAACGGAAATTACCATTTCAGACAACTTTTGGTATTGTTCCTTCTAGCGCAGCGCTCACCCCAAAACGCATTTCCCCCCCGCCCCGCACCCCTGCGAAAAAAACATCCCCACCCCAAAAAAAACCGGGG
>VYZP01004001.1:33831-56141 GCA_013400635.1 Hypocryptadius cinnamomeus
CAGCGCGGCGCGCGCCCCCGCTTCCAAGATGGCCGCCCGGCCCTCACCGGGCGCTTCCGGCCGTGCCGAGGCCGCGGTTCTGGTAACGGCGGAGCCGCCGCGGCCCGGCCCGGGCTCGTCCCGCCGGTGCGGCCTCTGAGACCTCCGGGGAGCGGGAGCGGCGGACATGGCGCTGCTGCTGCGGATGGGGCTCCTCCGCGGCCGCTGCGCCTTCTGGCGGCCGCCCGCCGCCGCCTGGGCCCGGCCCCGCGGCTGTGCCCTCGGCGGGGTTCGCGGCCTGCAGGTAACGGGGCGGTGGCGGGGCCTCACCCGGCACTGGGGGCACCGAGGGAGGAGAAAAACAGGGGAGAGGGGCCTTCGGTCTGCTCGGGAGGGAACTGTCGTTGTGCTGTCCCGAAGGTCTGTCCTGTCAGCGCTCTTGGACGCTGACTTGGGAAGCATCGTGGGAATAATGGAATGATTTGTGCGGGAAGGGATTTTATTCTTATCCCCTGCCATGGGTAGGGACACTTTCCACTATCCCAGGTTGCTCCAAGCCCTGTCCAGCCTGGCCTTGGACACTTCCACGGATCCAGGGGCTTTACATTCTAAGAGCTGCTTTCCAACATGTCTTTAGAACAAGAAAACAGACACAGAGGGGAAAAAGATGAACTATTAAGTGCTTTGAGCATGGGTTGTCTGTTTCGACTTGTGCTTTCTTTGCTCTGGGTTATAAACACTTCCCAAGTCACGTGGGAAGTGCCCAACCAGGAATCGCATCCAGGGCTCCCAGCTGCTGTCCTGACTGACACTCACCCACAGCGTTTCCCTGCTCAGGAATCCGAGTCTCAGCCACGTTACTTTTCCTATTGTTGTCTTGTTTTTCTTTCTCTCCTTCCTCAGAGCCTCCTGGCACCAACACTTTCCCTGCCACGTCAAGGTCTCGGCGGAGTCCTGACAAAACAACTCATAATCCGAGACCCAGTCAGACTTTGGAATCTCCTGGGTGAGTCCCGAGGAGCAGGAAGGGAAAAGGTCTGATTTCATAAGAGAACTGACCTTTCCTCACCTTTCCTCTGCATTCCTGAAGGTGCAGCAAAGGTGTTCTGTTCCTGGATGTGGGAGTGGGGGGTGTTTGCAGGGTTGTGTTTGGTGACAGGAGTGAACAGTGGCACCTTCCCATGAGAAGCTCAGGGCATTAAAGAAGTACTGGGGTCGTTAGACTTTATGTTTGTAGCCTTTTTTGGCTTTTATTGGAGTATCCCCCAGCATTCCTGAGAAACCTGATTTAATTCCATTACCTATATTTCCTTGAATGAGCATTTCCAATCCCAGGTGTGAGGCTATTCCTAACTGCCCACACCAGTGTTAGCGATGGCTGTGCCTTGGGAATTGTACTAAAGAAATTCCTCCAAATTATTTCCCTTGTGCCATCAAAACAATCTCTGACCTCTGCTTGCCTGCAGGTAGCACCTCCTGGTTTGCTACATCCAGCTCTCGAGGGAATAGCCAGAAGAATGGAGGATTCAAGAAGAAATCTCCACAGGAGGAGGATGGTACGTGTGTGCCCAAAATTCTGGGATTTACTGAAATGCAGGGAGGGGCACACAGGGAGCAAGGTCCACCTTCATGCTTCCCTGAACCTTCCCCCTGTACAAGCCTGGGGCTGAGGGCAAGCTGGAAGGAGTATTCTGGTTTAGGTGATGGATTGGAAGATACAAGACAGATAGAAATCCTGGAGTGGTTTGGGTTGGAAGGACCTTAAAGCCCATCCAGTGCCACCCTACCATGGCAGGGACACCTGCCACTGTCCCAGGCTGCTCCAGGCCCTGTCCAGCCTGGCCTTGGGCAGTGCCAGGGATCCAGGGGCAGCCACAGCTGCTCTGGGCACCCTGTGCCAGGGCCTGCCCACCCTCCCAGGGAAGAATTTCCCCTAATATCTAATCAGGGGGTGAAAGATCATGAAAGTGACTCTTTGTGGAACACTTTGCTTCCTGTGCAGATCTCCCATTGCTGTTTGCCTTGGCATTGCCCCTTTATGAAGGGGGACAGTAATATTACCTGGGGTTTTTTGGGGAGATTTTGCTGTAGAGCATTTTGACTTAATAAATTTATATTAACTAAACCCAGTCATTTAAGCTGGATTTGGTTTTATTTGCTTATATTTCATTTACCTTCAATGTGAATGTGTCCCTACTTCTAGTGAATCACAGAACTTGGATATAAATTCCTTAAAGAGGTCTCAGCTGTGTTACTAATTTTTCTTGGTTTTTCTTTTTAAAATCAGTCTTTCTAGATACTGTTTTCCATGTCTTATTCTCCTAAGCCCCAGGCATGTAAAAATTTGTTTGAAAATGAGTTTTACCTTCCTAAAAACCTGTGTGTGACTTGGGTTGGAAGGGCCCATAAAATCATCCAGCCCCCTGCCATGCCTCCAGAACTTTGTACTGCAAGTTGGTAGTACTTAATATCATTACAGACTGTAATATAATTTTATAATTTATTTTCTGAAGCTTTACCTGGGTATCATCAAATGGTGTGAGCACTTGGCTTTTGCTTTGTTGTGCTTAATAATTGAATCCTCTTGTATTTTTTGCTTTTGAAGTCAGAGGTCAGCTGCTGCTGGCAGCCTGGTAGTGTCCTTAGGAGCAATGGCTTTTCCTTGAGGATAACTGGGATGCAGTGTTCAGTGGGGGCTGAGTGCAGGTGTCAGAGTCCTGGGAAGGAAGCCAGAGTGTGGAATTGGGGCGTGTGGTGTGCGAGGCCAGGGGATGACTGAGCAGGCACCTGGAAGTGCTGTAGCTGTTCAAATCAGTAACCAGCAGCACGCCGTGCTCCGTGGCCTCTCCTCCTGTGATTAATGGACAGCCTGGCTTTGGGAGGGGACTGCTGCCCCGTGTCTCCAGGGGAACACTTGTCTCTGCTGTAATTATTGCACAGAACTCTTCAAACTGTCACCGCAGCCCTTGCGAAGATTTTAATCAGAGAGTTCACATTTGGGGTTAATGGCAAATCATTGCTTGGTGGAGACTCAGAAGCTGGAAGTATTCCCACAGCTGCTGCTTGCAAGTGTCACATCCAGTCCCTGGGACTCGTTTCCTGAGTGCTGTGGGGTGGCTTGTGGTGCAGGGTGGATGTTGTGCTGTACACACAGTCACGCTCCACCGCAGCTGAGGAATAGATCAGTTTGTACTTGATTAAACGCAGATGGGAGGAAAGCTTGGTGTTGCCTTGCAACTTTCTAGAAATGGGATCTTCTCCTGAAATTATTCAGCTGCAGGTTAAAGGTCCTAGAAAGATCTGATTCCTGGAAATGGGATAAGTTGTGTCAGGATGTCTAATGGGCAGCTTTCCCGTGGGTGATGTTTTTGTGATCACACCCCTGACTGTGTGAGTTTAGAGCAGGTTATGGACCTCCACTTGGTCTGAAATGAAGTGGAGGAAAGTGCTCTAGCAGGAATTGACTCTGACACCTCCAAGGAACTTGCAGAACCATAGATGGACTTTTCCTGTCAGGATTCACTTTCCTTAAGTAGTTTCTTTTCTCTGTAAGATCTTTTTATTTAGAACCTGCTCAGCTTTCTTTTCTTTTTTTTCAGGATGTTGTGCAGACTTAAGTCTTCTATCATGTATTTTAATTTTCCCTAGTAAGACTTTAGTGGATGTCATCCTGCAGCCTTGGGATGAATTCCTGAGTCCTAACAAAGCTGGATGCAGCAGATAACACTTGGTGAGGGGATGGCAGGAGAGAACAAAGCGGATGGGCTGGACGCGGAGCCTGAGCTTGTCACGGCCCTCTGAAATGATGACTTCTCTGCCAAGCTGCATTGTTTCTATTTAGGAACAAGCCTTTCCTGTTCAGCGTGGAGCAGGGCTGGGAAGCAGTGAAAAATGAGGCTGTGCCTCTGAAGGACAGAGGACTTTTTTTAGCAGCTGCCTGGGTCATATGTTTGTCCCTGGGTTTTGTTGCAGCGTGCGTAGGGCCTAATTGGTGACCGATGATAAATGCTGGTGTCAGGACATTTGTTATGAATTTGCAAATAAATCAAATCTGGGCTGCAGCACTGGTGCATTAGAGCCCAGTGGCACAGAGTGAATTTATTTCTGGGTGTGGAAGGGTATTTATGTGTGCCATGGTGCTGTTGCTGTTAAATTGCATATCAAGAGCAAGTGCTAAATTATATATTGGGAACACTCACATGTGACTGGAAAGAGGAGGAGATATTTGTTGTCATTTGAACAACTCAAACACTGGCCAGCAGCTGACATTGAACTGTGCTGTGACAGCCCTTTACAGCCCACAGAATTGTAAATTTGCCTGTGCAGTGCGAAAAAAAAATAAGTGTTGTGAGACTGGAAAAATATTTGGTGGCAAATAGTTGAAGTAAAACATCCCTTTTCCATGTGTCATTGCTTCAGTGTGGTTGTAATACAATAGAAGTGTGGGAAAGCACATCCAGCGTAGGAATCCCTCTTGGATACAGATCCTTAATGTGGGCAAGTTATCAAACCCTCTGAAACATGAGGTGAATTGTATGGGAGAAAACCCAGGGAGTTTGGTTAAGGCAGATGGATTTGCAGTGTATTTGTGTTCTGTGCTATCTCCCATTCTCTGCAAATGCAGGTATGTACTGAGGTAGTGGAAGCATTGCTGGAGTTGTGGTGCAGGTGCCAGGAGATCAGAGCTCACCTGGAAACAATAATGTGCTGTGGGATTTACCAGGGACTGGGATTACTCCTAGTATTTTCCACTGTGGAGCCATGTTGTGTATAACGTGAGTTGTAGTCATTCTGCAGTTTGATTTTTAGCAGCAAGGGTCCTGTGGCTTTATTTGACCTCTGTCCCTATGGGGCCAGGGAAGAGAGTGTCTCATTTTAGCCTAGAATGATATTTGGTGGGATTTTAGTGGGTTTGGTGCACTAGGACCATGGGAAGCCCAGTCCTTCAGAGGAAATCAAACACGCAGCACAAAATCCCACTCAAAAGTAACATTGTGTTAATCTTTGTCATTTTATTCTCCCTTCTTTGGGTCAGAAAACTCCACAATTGCACATTAATCCTTTTTCCTCTGATATCTTTTTTTCTAAAGAGGAGGAGAAACGCAGGAGAAGGGAAAACCAGATGCACCTGGAACGTCTGCGGGCGCTGCTGGTCCTCACCTTCGTCGTGCTGATGCTTCGCTTCATGATTGGCGAAAACAGGGAGGGGACCAACATCTCCTGGAACTACTTTGTGAATGAGATGCTGGCCAAGGGGGAGGTGCAGAGGATCGAGGTGGTGCCTGAGAGTGACATCGTGGAGATTTATCTGCACCCGGGTGGAACTCCACACGGACAAGTTGTGAGTGACTCCCTACAGCTGTGAATGAGCTTAGATAATACTGCTGAAGGGTCAGTGAAACTCCAGCTGGTAAACTTGCTTTAGTTCTTTTCTTTCTTGTATTTGAAGTTCAGGGGGGCTTCAAGCAACTGGAAACTAAGACTTCCAGTTTGAATTGTAAAAATAATTAATAATGGCCTGGGGAAGAAAAATCTTGTGTATGTCTAATAAGCTGGAGAAAGTCAATTTTCTTCTACCAGCTCAGTCTGATATGGGAGAAGGTATCCAGGAGATTGTAAACTCTTGTGACTGGATTTTGTTTCAAAAGTTTTCTGCTGTTTGGGTTTCAGTCATGAGTGTTATGTCAAACTCCATCAGCCTTTTTTCCTAAGACCAGAGGGTTCCTAAATTCACTCGGAGCCCTGGTGTCAGTCATCTGCCCCTGCATTCATTGATGCAGGATCAAAGGGTGTAGCATGAGGCTAATTTTTACCTGACCTGTCCATGCTGTGCCCCTCTGCTCCTTGCAGATATTGATATGTAACAAATAACATTTCCATGCTGCTGTGGCTTGCCTGTCCCCAGAACGTGACCCTGCTGTACACCATGCGCGTGGCAAACATCGACAAATTCGAGGAGAAGCTCAGAGCTGTGGAGGATGAGCTGAATATTGATGAGAAAGAGAGAATCCCCATTTCCTACAAACACCCTGGCTTTTATGGAAAGTATGATATAAATTTGTCCTTACTGTTGCTCTTGTATTGGTGACAGCATCCTTTGCTTGGAAAAAAGTGACTTTTGGATAAATGTTATCTAAACTGAATAGAACAGAAAAGTGAGCTTGGATTTGGAGCATTGAATGAATGTTTCTGAAAGATAAGGTGCTTTAGATGTACGTTAATGTTTGAAAAGTGAGGGTCCTAAAATTCTGTAATTGCAACATGCAACAGGCCAAAATGTTTCAGGTCAGGGTCACTGAGTTCTTGCTCAGCTGAGCACTTTTTGTCCTCATAATCGACTTTCCAAGTGCAGAGTGTGATAGAAATCTTGGCAACAAATGATGTTACAGCCTGGGCTGTGGAGAAGGCTGGGGATGCACTGAGCCTTGCTTCCTCATTGTAATGCTTTGATTTTCCCACTGGAGATGGTCAGTGTGTGTAATTCCTCCTCCCAGACACCTTGCAAAAATGTGAAGTTTGTGTCTAAATGGATACCTGGGCTGGATTTTGTCCTCTCATCAACATTTGGATGTTTTTAATATGTAGTTGAATATACGAAGATAAGCTTTTTAAACTAATCATGCAGTATGAGACCTTCAGTTCAAATTCAGAACTTGCCAATTTTTTCAGACTTACGTGTAACGGGAAGAGAGGACTGAAGAGACAATCAGCCCCCAACGCAAGCTGTTTCCCCTGCTCCTCAAAAGAGATTTTAAACCATTTTTTAAGAGCTGTGATGGGCTGTTAAGTCTCTCAGAAGACCTGATGAATGTCTGGAGGATTTGGTCTCAGTCTGGAGTTGGAGCCTGTGAGGTGCAGAGCCTTTGCAGGGCTCAGCTCGCTCCACGCTGTGGGCGCTCGGGGTGTTTCAGAATTAATCCTGTTTGCAGAGCAGACAAACTGAAGGTGACTTTCAGGTTTCAGTGTTGCCGTTGTATCTCTCACTGAGCAGAAACAAATGCAGGTGGGTATAGAGCTCCTGCTGGTCCCTTGCTTCAGTAAATCATCCCTCTGTGAGAGGTGGAACACACGTTCCTGGTGTAAAGATAAGCACAAAAGTATGATGAGGCCGGATGGTTCCTCAGGCATGTGGAGCAGAACAGGGGCCCACTGATCTCAGCCTGTCATCTGGCATTGGACCATTTTTCCTGCTCTTGGGGACATCCTTTGTTTAGAGCTCACAGGGTATTTGTCCTCAGCATGTTTGTCCTGTAACTGTGTTAGACCTGGAGTGTCATGTCAGCTCCCCGTCTCCCTTCTAATGCAGTGGGTGTTCCAAAGGATTCAGAAAACTGACAGTGTTGGTGCTGGAGCACTTTTTTTCTGGCATAAAGGACTCCTGAGAAATTTGACTAAGTAGGATCAAGCAGTCTCTTAATGGGAGACCCACACTGTGATTTCTGCCAGGATTAGGAGAGTTGGAATCCCTATTGTTACCAGACACTGTCCTCTGCAGTGAGCTCCCTTTGGAGGCACTGCCAGCCCCAGTGGATTCTGCTCCGCCTGTGATCTGAGTGCCTGGAAGTCCTGCTTGTTTTAGAAGCAGAAATGCCTCTGAAGTGGATGGTGAGGTCGAATTTCTTCCACAGCTGTAGGCAATGTTTGCCAGTGTCCTCTGCTTAACTTCTTAGGTTATGTAATGGTTGGGGTTTGGGTTTTATATATCTGTATAAAAACCTGCAGAAGTTCCATGTTCTTAATCACGTCTGCTCGTTTGCACTGTAGCCTAAATGTCCTTTAGAAGTAGTCATGTTGGGTAATATTGACCAGATGAAGCTGAATGCTTCAGTTTGTACTTGTCTTTGTCCTTTCAGTGATGTCCTTTCTCTGATAGTGACACTGGTGGCCGTGTCCATGCTGTGGAGCATCTTCCGCCTCTTCAGGGTGGCGAGCAGGGCCGGAGGCTTCAATGCCTTTGTGAGTAGCCTGGGTTTGAGCTTGTTTTGCAGACTGTGGGCAGTCTTGGCTCCTGCTGGGTTATCTCCTCCCCTTTTCCCAGCAAAGTCAGTGCAGGATGAGGATGAACTGGTGCCAAGGACTCTCCAGTCTTGCCACACCTTGCATCCTGTGCTGATTATCTCCCTGGCTGGTACCTTAACTGGCCTTAGCCGAGGTCCCTTCCCTTCCCAGTGGCAGGAAGGGCTGAGCTCAGGGAATTTCAGTCCAGTTTGCTGTTTTCAAAGCTTGCTAATGAGCTGCAGCTGCAGATGGTGTTTTTCACTGGGCCCTGCCAACATGCCTCCCATACAGCCAGAAGTAGGAATTGCTGCTTTCTGCAAAACGAGTTCTCAATTTATAAAATATGTTCAGATTCTGGAGTTCATTATGTGTTGGCCTGTTCTGCTCCTGCCGCATGCCTCGCTTGCAACACCAGGCAATCCTCCTCCTCCCCTCTCCCACCCTGGCCTGGATCAGCTGATGAAGCTGTAGGAATCAGCCTGGGGTGCTCTGTCCCTGACCGCAGGGATTGGGGATGAAAACACAGTGAATTCAGTCCCTTGTTGGATTTCCCACTCAGTCTCCTCCGCAGTTCTCTTTTGGCTTTGAGATTCTGTTTGAACAAAAGGATGCAGCTGCTCAGAGAAAAGGAATATTTTAAAGAAGTGTTGAGTAATGAGGCCTTGAGGACTAGATTGTGTCCTTGCTTAAGTGGGGACAGCCAGGCCCTGAGTTTAACTCTTCCTTTGGATGTTTCTGAGGCCTCAGAAGCCATAAACTTTCTTCTGAAAGAAAAAACCTCCTGAGTAGCTGCTTTGAGTAGAACATACTGAGCAGTTATGAGTGGGATGTTTAACTGAATTCTTGTTTTGACTCTAGTTGTGGCTTCACATGCATCAGGAGATTGAAATGTGGTGGCTGTTCAGTTTAAGAACCTGTAGTTTTGGCCTGGGGTGTTTCCAGCAGAAACCAGCAGCAACATCAAAGACTGTGCAAAGTGTCTGTGCTTTCACAAGTATTGGCAATTATTTACCACTGACAGTTATTTGCCATCAACACATATTCCTTGGAACTCTGACTGTCCCGTGTGTATTAAGGATCAGAGCATTTAGAAATCAGGGAGGAGATCCCAAATTGGGTTTTGGACATCTGCATGTTTTTAATAATCATCCCTGCGTGGTCTACATGGAGTTTGAACTGGATTGTGTTGGGACTATTACTGCAAGTTTATTCTGTCTCTTCCCAACATGTGGATAAATAAAGTTTGAGTCAACCATCCATCTGGGAACTTTCTCCAGAACAAAAATTCATGAAACACCAGTGCTTTGGTGGGGACTTCAGTGGTGTTTGGTAGGGACATCTGGGCTGTCTCCCTGGGCTGGGCTGCCTCCCAAAATGTAGCAAACAGCCTTTCCAGACTGTTGCCTTGTTCAAAGTTGTTTGGTCCTTGTGCTGCCTTCCCCAGAACCAGCTGAAGATGGCTCGTTTCACCATTGTGGATGGGAAATCTGGAAAAGGGATTGGCTTCAAGGATGTAGCAGGAATGCATGAAGCAAAAATGGAAGTCAAGGAATTTGTGGACTATTTAAAGGTATGTAGAAGTAGAACAAAACAAATGTTTGCTGCCCTCCTTCTGGGATAGAGGGGTGACTTGGGAGGGTGTGCTCTGCTCTTCATCCTTGATGGTTCTGGGCAGCCTCTGTTGAAACAAGCTCTGTATCTCCAGTTCCACAGTGGGAATGCAGATGGAGCTGTTCCTTTTGGCAGCTCAGAGTTGCCCAGGCTGAAAGCATTCTGGGGAAGCTCTGGGAAGCCCCACTGTGGTGCAGGTGCTTGGTGTGAGCTGTGGCTCTGACCGAGCTGCGTTGTCCTTGCAGAATCCTGATCGCTACCTCCAGCTCGGGGCCAAAGTGCCTAAGGGTGCCTTGTTGCTGGGCCCACCGGGCTGTGGGAAGACTTTGCTGGCCAAGGCCGTGGCTACAGAGGCCCAGGTGCCGTTTTTGGCCATGGCAGGCTCCGAGTTCGTGGAGGTGATTGGAGGTGAGTGCTCCGAGGAATGGGGGGAGAGCTCTCTTTGTTGTGGAGTTGGAGGGAGCTGGCTGGGCTTCCTGCAAAGGACAGGGCTTGGCATGGGGAGGATGAGTTGGATACGTAGACTGAAGATATAAAAGGTTTTCAGTGATGCAGTTCCTTAATTATGTAGTATCTGAAGTGCATTTCTGGTTGCTGCTTTCTGACAGAGTGCAGCTGTGGTCCTTCACCTGCAAGCATCCTCTCTGGCTTCCCTGTACCTATTATTAAAGTCCTTGACTGAGGCTTCCTTCCTTGTATGGAAATGCAGATGGGGAAAGTAGGGCCTCTCTGTGCTTTGGGATTTCCATCCTTCTCCTTTTCTTCCTTCCTCACAGATCTCTTGAGACCCGACAAGGGTCAGTATGCAGGAAAATGTTGACTATTTCTGCTCTGAGCTGTGGGAGGATCAGGAGACCACACTGGGAACTGGGAGCAAAGCTCCTCTTGCAGCAGCTGTAGGAGTCCCTGCAGGTTTAGGAGCCCAGTTAAACCCAGCCCCAGGATGCACTGAGGACTAAACAGGAGTTCTGGGGCTGTTTTTTTGTGCCCAGAGTGTTGAGAGAGAAACTGTCACATTCAGAGGGTTTGTCTCGTGTCAGGTGTCTCATTGAGGGCCAGTAATGCTGCTCTCCAGCTTTGCTAACAGCTTTAGCTAGCAGGTTCACGGTTTTTCCCTTTGCCTGCAGGTCTGGGAGCCGCTCGTGTCCGGAGCCTGTTCCGGGAAGCGCAGGCTCGCGCTCCCTGCATCGTCTACATCGACGAGATCGATGCCGTGGGCAAGAAGCGCTCCACCAACGTGTCTGGCTTTGCCAACGCTGAGGAGGAGCAGACCTTAAACCAGCTGCTGGTGGAAATGGATGGTCAGTGTTTCTCCCTGCCCTTACCTCCTCAGAGGGCCAGCTGTTGGCCTGTTCGTCTTTGTCCTGCTTGAACTTGCCTGGCCTCTGCAGTGTTCTCTTGCTGAAGTCTGAGCCCATGTACCCCATCACTAGTCCCTAAATCTAGTAAACTTTAACCCCTTGGAGTTTCAGTCCAGCTGGCCATTACATGTTGTTGGATCCTTGTTGTATCCAGTCTGAGACAGGTAGTGGTTTAAAGCCTGTCAGAGTGTAGAGTTCAGCTGTCCTAAAGGGAGAGAAGTGACGTATTACATCATTACATTACATTACAATTCTCCTGTCCACTGCCTTATGTTTGTGTTGTCTGCCTTGACCACAGGATCTCTGAGATGAGGGAGATAAGCTTTGCAAACATGTCCTGGTTTGATGCCACACTTGTGTTTGGTTTCTGGCTCTTGTGCACCTGGAATTGGCCCTTTGCTCACCTTCACACAAAGAATGATCCTTTGGCAGTCCTTAGTCCTTTGTCCAAGCCTGCAGCACTTACCCAATTTGCAACATTTCTGTTGCTAGATCTTACTATTGCAGGGTGAGGAATAACCAACTACCTGCCCATCAGGGAGAGTTTGTTTCACTTTTCCCTTCGCTGTTCCTGTGACTCATAGCTTGACTGTCATGTTGTCCCATCACACTCTTCATATGAAAAATTAGAAGCCATTGTGCACCAAAAGCATCCCCAGACCTGGATTCCAACTGCTGGCTCTGTACTGAGTGTTTCCAGTGAAGTAGATGATCCTGACAGGAAAGGCCAGTGCTAACACAGCCCAGCAGTCCTGCCTTGGCTGGGTCCTTTTCTCCCCTAACAGTTTTAGGGTGAGCTGGCCCCTGAATTAAATGGAAGCCTGCGTGTCTGTTCAGGAATATGTAGTCAGTACATTCCACATCTCTATCCTAAAAATGAAAATGTCTGATTTCCATCAGTCTGTAAAAATTAGGTGTGGTTTCCAAAGTGTTTTCCTGGTGAGTCTCAATGCAGAAATAAGGGTTCAGCTCAACTGGAAAGTGAGTTTAGAAGGTAAATATTATCCTCAGTGTGTACTTTATAGTCCCTTGTTTGCAGTGTGCTGCCTGGTTTATTTTTAAATCTATATTATCTCATTCTTTATTCGTGTCTCGCACAGATCATGTACAGAGTCCTTCATTTTGCTCAGTGCTTTATCAAACACACACTAAAAAAAAACAGTCCAAGGAGTTGAGAGTGTCAAACAGGAGACAGCTGGCAAGGATGTCAGCCTGGTGCTGGGAGCATGGGATCAGCAGGGATCCTGGCACGTGTCACTGGAGCGTTACCTAACGGAGTGTGTCACCTAAAACAACACTGATGTGCCACGTGCAGCGCAGCAAAACAGTCCCCAGGTTGATGGAGAGTGACCTGTTTAGGGGGGGAACAGTTCTGCCCCAGGAGTGGTGAGTGTTTGTAAGGAAGCCTTGAGATGGAAGGCTGAGAGCTCTGGTTGAGCTTCAGTTGAGGGCTGAAGGTAAGACAATACCATAGACCCAAGATGGGTATTAATTGGAGAAAAAAAAATGCACAAAAGCAGATCAGTGAGTCATCACTGATTGTTGGATTTCTGTGATTGAATGAGATTTCTTGGAGGGAAGGGAGAGCAAGGAAAGGAGGATCAGAGCTCTGCAGGCTGCAGGGAGCTGAGTGCACCATGAGCTGCATGGGGTGAGTGCAGGCTGGGGCTCGGTCACACTGGTGTGAACATTTTGGAGAAATCAGGGGGCTCTTCCCTGAGCAGCCTGGGGTTCCTTCCCTCTGACAATTTGCTGTGAGTTGGGGAAGCACCGGGCCGTGGTGGGAGAAGGGGAGGCGCCGGAGGGAGCCTCTGCACAAAAGCTGTTTGTGAGAGCGCAGTGAGTGACGCACAAACCCCGGCTCTGTCGGAGCAGGTGCCTGCTTTGAATAGTGAATCTTCCCTCTCAAACCACAGACAGGCGGAAGAGGAATGTGACCCAAATCTCTCCTGTGTTCTGGATGCTTTGAGAGGAGCTTTGGCAGTCCTGGGCTGAGCTGGGGGTTTGTGAATGGAAATGCAGCATGGCTTTTGGTAGCAGCTCTTCACCTGGAGCCCTCAGACAAGTGCTGAGCTGTGCCTTGTGCAGCCCTGAGGCTTCCTTCAGGAAGGGGCCTCATTTCAGTGCCACTGCTCCCAGGAGGTGTCCAAAGGCTTTTGGACACATGGCTGGAGTGTGACACAGTGTAACCCTGCAGGTGAGATGCCCACCAAGCAGTGTGTTGCTCAGTGGGGAGCAGGCACTTGCAGCTCGAATAGACCCTTTTTCCCTTTCCTTTCTGGAGTGGTTCATTTGTGACCCTTGCAGGAACTCTTTTTTTCAGGCTGCATTTTCAGAGCTGTCTCTCATGTGTTGATGTGATGAGGTGTTGTTTTAGTAGCCTGTTCCTTTGGCTGATCTTTGTCTGTGACATGCCAGGTGGTGTTGCATTAAGCAAGTGGGGCAGAAGCTGATGTGAGGAGGATGCTCTCAGTGCTTCTGGTTCTTTATTTGTTCTAATAGTCAGACCTATTTTAAGAGAGTCTTCCCAGCTGCAAGGCAGATAATGCACTGTGCCATCTAATCCTGCCATTCCTGGAGTGCCTGCCAGTCTCTGCTTGTTTATCCCACTCCAGAGTGCAGTGTGATACACGCCTGAAGGATGCTCGGCTTCATCCTCTCCGGCAGCTTATTTAGGCAGGAGCCTGCAGAGAGGGAGCACCAGGTCTGCTGCAGCACAGGCTGGCACAGCCAGTCCCCTGCCTCACCTGGAACCTTGATCTGTGCCGAGCTCTCGCACGCTGACACATTTGGCAGCTCTTCTGCTGGAGCTGAGAGCTGAAACTGGCCCAGCTTACGTGCACGGAGCCGCCTCTCCACAGCGTGGGACTTGGCAGAGGGAAGCACATGGGACTGTGGTGTCCTTTCCCTGGGAAGGCTGCTGTGTGCCAGGGCTGGGGAATGTGCTGGAAGCAGGTGACTCATGCCCAGGGGCCTGCAGGCACCTGGGGGAATGCAATAAATAACCGTGGGGGGCAGTGATTCAATGGGAGCTCTGGCTCCCCACCCAGGCAGCGCAAAGTCTGCTCCTCTTTGCCCTCCTGCAGCTGCCAGTGCCCTGCCTCCTCTTCCCCAGGAAATCCTGTCTGGCTTTGATGCCTCCATTGAGGCTGCTCTCAGGCAGCCTGTAAATCCCAGTGCTCCCTTCTCCTTAAAGACCTGGAGACAGAACCTGCTCTGACTGGCTTGGCCAAATTCTGTGCAGATAATCAGTGCAAAGCTCTTGGGTTGTGTTTTGTGTCTGGTGTGGGTTCTGCAGGGCCCTGCATGGTGCCTGCAAGAGGTGAGGAGTCAAAGAACAACTCATGCTGTAACATGGCCCTTGTTGGGTGGCAAAGCTCTCCTCTCTCTGCACTAACCTGAGCAGCCCAGAGGAAAGCCTGTCCCTCCCCTGGTGGCCTGTCTGTGACTGAAGGCTGAAAGTAAGAACTGAAAGGGCTTTCTGTGGAAATTTGTAGAAAAGGCTGTTTCAGCTAGGAAATGCTGCTTGTACAATCTGGAGCTAAAAGCTCAGGAATTGACTTACCCTGGGGGTGAGAAGGCATCTGTGAACTCATCAAAACAGAGATTCTGTTCTGGGTTCTAGTTGGAGCAATTTCCAAGTGTGGCAGTAGGAAGGAGAGAAAGAAGTCTTAAGCCAAGACTTAAATAAATGAAAAGGGAATTTCAGAGTATCCATGATAACCAGAGACTGGCCTGGGTCACCCAGGAGGCTCCTTCCTGACTTTGCTCTGTGCTGCAGGGGACACTCAGCCTCAGCAGCCCCAAAGGGTGCTGTGCACACCCTCTGGCTTTGTGTAAAGCTGTGTACTCCATCCCCTGCCTCCAGCCCGCTGTGTGCCCGCAGTGCAGTCTGAGGTTGGGCAAACTCCTCCTCTGGTCCTGTTTTTGGCAGGAATGGGGACCACGGATCACGTCATAGTGCTGGCTTCCACCAACCGCGCCGATGTCCTGGACAACGCCCTGATGAGACCTGGGAGGCTGGACAGGCACATCTTCATTGATCTCCCAACACTGCAGGTATGTTCCACCAGCTGCCTTGTCCTTCCTGTGACTGAGGTGTCCCAGCCCCTGCTGGTCTCACTGGCCTGGCAAGGCTGAGCTTGGAGGAGATGGAGATGTGGAGCCTCTGTTTGCCGTCGTTCTTGTTTCTGTGCTCTGAGTCAAGGATTTGTGGTGCTAATGCAGTGGCCTGTTCCTCTGAAGTGACAGCTCACTGGTCTGGAGGTCTCTGCTCTGGTAGAGCCTTGGCAGTGAATTCTTCTGTGAGGTTCCTTTTGCCGTGCAGATGCAGAGTTATGTTTGTGTCTTCTCTTCAGGAAACTGGGAATCACCTAATTGGCAATTGGCTGGTGTGAGAGCTTAAATTGTCATGTGCCTTGAGCACTATTTGTTCTGTAGGTTTATTGCCCTCCCTATCCTTGTAAGGCTCCTCTTTTTCCTTTAGGCAGCCTGTTAAGTGACTTTCTCCTTCTGAATGCTTTTTAAATCCATTTACAAGAGTCTTCCATGTCTGCTGTGTTGACATTTGTAGCAGAGTTCTGGGAATAGGCTCAGCTGCAGTGAGGATCTGTGTGCTGTGCCAGCACAGGCTCTTCCTCTCCCATCTGTGCTTCACTGTCCTCCGCAGAGTTTTCAGTGAAAATACCTTAAATGCCTGATAGAATCTGGCCCCGGAAGCATGAACTGTGCAGCTGCCCTGAAGGAGGAAGGGGAAAAACCCTGGCAACTGAGCCCATTGTTTGAGTCAGGATCTCCTGGACCAGCTGAATGAGTCACTGGTGGCTGCTCGCCAGCAGCATCTCACCCCCACCTCCATCTGGGAAATGGGTGCAGGCTGAGGAGCTGCTGGATGGGCTTTGCAGTTTATGGTTTGTGCAGGAGCAGGTCAAGGCAGTCAGAGCTCCTTCCTGTGAGGGCTTATATGGTGAGAGAGAAGTTAAGACAGATCAGAGTGAGAGTGAGGAGGGAGAGTGGCCCTGAGAGAGAAAGCCATGACTCAGGGAGAGCCTCGTGCATCTGTTGGGAATTTGAGAGCTGGGTGTTTATCAGGGCTGCTGGAGCGCTGGAACTCTGCAAGGAGAGCCCTGCCCTCTGCTGGCACTGTCAGTGTCCCCTCTGCCTGCAGTGCCACCACCCTGCTCCCTGCCATGGCAGCAGGGCCCCATTGTGACCCCTGGCCGGGCTCAGGTGCTGGGTGTTCTTTACAGGAGAGAAAGGAGATCTTTGAGCAGCACCTGAAGGGCCTCAAGCTGATCCAGGACGGCAGTTTCTACTCACAGCACCTGGCAGAGCTGACCCCAGGATTCAGTGGTATGATGTGTCCTTGGGCTGCTCCTTCTCCGCTCAGGCTGGAGCTCCTGGGTGCTGGGGGTCAATGGGGAGTTTTGGTCAAAAAGGGCTTTTTTCTTCATTTTTGTGGAAAACAGAAAAAAATAGTGGGAACCTGACCAGCTCCCTGGTGAGCTCTGATGAGCAGTTATTCGTGACTATTTTCAATCTTCTGAAATATGTTGGCCTAGCAGGGTGGGGAGGTAAGGAAAACACCCTTTTACAATGCCCAGGTGCCTAACTCCTAAGGGAAGGAACCAGTCATGCTCCTCTCAAAGCTGTTGAGGGTGAGGTTCACTGCACTTCAGAGGAGCGATTGTTAAATTGATTTATGTTACCAGGAAAGTGATGGAAGGAACGAGTAGGAATTATTTTGCTGAACAGAGTAGAAATTGGACGGCTCTGCCTGGCTCCTGCATTGAGCCTGCTTCCAGGGTGGGTCCCTGGGAGCTTGAAACAGTGCTGAGCAAGGGGCTCCAGAGTTCCTGTTTCTGTGGAGTTCCTGGAATATCCTTTCTGGGTTTCCCCTCTCCCAGCCCCAGCACGCTGCCTCTCCGTGTCTGCTCTCAGCAGCCCCCCGCCACCATCACCCACCCACACAAACTGGGAACAGATGTTCCTTCTCTGCTCTCCGAGGTCGAGCAGAGCAGCAGCCTGTGCCAGCCCACTGCCCACACCATCCCTGTCCCTGGGAGCCAGCCTTGGCCTCAGCCTGCTCCTGGATTGCTGAGCTCTGTGTGGTATCTGCATTCCCTGCCAAAGCAGTTGTATTATTCAAATCCAACATCAACACCATGGGCTGGGGTTGCTCTCTGTTCCCAAGGAACAAAGAGCGCAGGCTGTTTGACTTCCTTAGGTCCTTCTCCAGATTTGCTTGTGCCCATTCCTCCTCTGAGTTCTCTGTCCCATTCAGACCCATTGTAACTCTTGTGAACTCGTGTCTGCAGGAGCTGACATAGCAAACATCTGCAATGAAGCTGCTCTTCACGCTGCCAGGGAGGGGCACAAATCCATTGATACCTCCAACTTCGAGTATGCTGTGGAAAGAGTCATTGCAGGTGAGAGGTGCAGCCATTCCATTTAATTATAGACTGGTTTGGGTTGGGAGGGGCCCTAAAGCCCATCCAGTGCCACCCCTGCCATGGCAGGGACACCTTCCACTGTCCCAGGCTGCTCCAAGCCCCGTCCAACCTGGTCTTGGGCACTGCCAGGGATCCAGGGGCAGCCACAGCTGCTCTGGGCACCCTGTGCCAGTGCAGCAGCATTTCTTGATGTTGCCTCAGGGTCTGTTCTGCTGAGGTGAGGGGGTTACGTCCCTGAAAGACAGATGGGTCCAGAGTGTGCTCTGGCCTGAAGGTCTTCAATGGCAGTCACAGAAAGTTCTCTGAAGAAGACCCCAAATGGGTCCATCTTCCTCAATCTGCAGGAGTCTGAACCCATAGCTCAGGGGAAATGGCCACTGCAAAATAAAAAAGAGGAAAATTCGAATCCATGTTGCTTTTTCAGTTTAGAAGGTTGGGGGGTTGTGGGTTGTTGTTTGTTTGGTTTTTTTTTAACAAGAAGAGTGACAATATCTCTGAATTTTTCTTGCTGCTCTGGACACCTGCTACATAAATATCAATAGCAAATAGTCTCTGCATCCTCACCAGCAAGAAATTAGAGATTTTTCTTTCTGCCCTCCAAGCCCAGGCTTTGANAAAGACCATTTAATTCCATCCCCCTGCCATGGGCAGGGACACCTTCCACTAGACCAGGCTGCTCAGTGCCCCATCCAACTTAGCCTTGGACACTTCCAGGGAAGGGGCAGCCACAGCTGCTCTGAGCAGCCCCTGCCAGGGCCTCGCCACCCTCACAGGGAAGATTTTTTTTTCCCCCTGATATTCCAACTAAACCTCCTATTTTTCAGTTTGAAGCCATTCCCCCTTGTCCTGGCACCACATGCTCTTGTAAAGATGTGTTCTACTTTCCCATCTGCAGGAGCACAAGCACCAGACTTGTAAAGACTCACTTGCCTTTTCTTTCTGAGCCTTGCCTTAGTTCTCCAGACTGGGAAGATAAAGCAAAAAGCAGGGAAGGCTTGGGGGGGCTGGGAACAGAAGGGATCTCTGGGATCCATGTGGTGGGGCATTGCAGGACATGAGCTTTGGCAGTTAAAGCTGCCTGGCCTCACTCAGGCTCTGGTGTGTTAGGAAGCCACAGAGTCTTTTTGTTGCTTAATCAGATTCTCTCATATTAGCAGGACTGGCTATTTTTTGTAGACAGATTCTAAAAGACCCCAAACAACCCCCCAGGCCCCTGTATTAAATGTACCCTTTCCATGTCATAGGAATGCTTCTGGGTTTCACAATCCAGAGGGCATTTCAGTTCCTATAAAAGCTTTTCTTGAAAGAAAGAAGATATTAGTGTGCTTTCCATTAGGAGCTTCTGGTTTTAATAAGAGTGGGATGGAATCAAAAGGGAGCTGTGCGAGTCCAGAGGCCCTGTCAGCCTTAAAGCTTTGTGTTGCTGTAAGGGAGGAGCAAGAACTTTTCTCTGTGGTAGTTCCCATTGTGTTTTTAGTTTGGGAACAGAAAGCAGTCGGTCAGGTCTCCTGGGAGTGAGGGTAGAAACCTGCTGAGCACACAGAGGCTTTTAGGGCTTGGCTTTAGAAGATGGAGCCTATTTTCTTGGTGGGGTTTGTGTAAGGCCAGCAGAGATGCACCAGAGTTGTTTTCTGGGTGGCTTGTGTCATGAATGTGATAACTACAGGCTTTCAGGGGACTTCCATGCCAGGAGATTATGTAGGAAAAGAAATAATCTTGGTAGGCACACTGTGTGCTCTTGTGAAGAGCACAGTCCCTCCCTCAGTGGGCTGACAGGGAATTTTTAAGTGTCTCTGTGTATGTATGTGTATGTATATATATACATATATTTATAGAGAATAGATATATCTTTCTGTGGAAATAGCCATACAGGGCCATGCTCACACACTGCTGAGGGCAGGGTAAGGCACTGACTGATGAAAATCGGGGCAGTTGCAATTAATCTGCTGTTTCATCGTGCCTGGCAGGGCACAGCAGTTTCCAGGGTCCCTGAGCAGTAATTTTACAAGATCTGCCACGCTAATTTTGTTGTTTCCTTGTTTAATAAAACCCTTGACTTTGTTTAGAAGTTCATGTTAATAGAATGTTGTTTTCCAAGACATGAAGCAAGCTTGGTGCAATATTGGTTCTGACTGGCTGCTCTCCCCTGTGCTGCCCTGGGCTCTGTGTGGGGACTCTGGCCTGCAAATCCTGGGACCTTTTAGCATCCAACATTCTGAGCTGTAATGAGTGCCTGACACACTGTGTGTTCTGTACTTATTTTGCCTATGTGCTAGAAGTTTTACTTCCATTCATCTCTTCTCTTTTTTTTTTAATCCTTTTTGAACTTGCTCTGCTGAGTTGGAAAAGAGATACTTTGGAAAATCACCTTCCTGGAGGAAGGGTTAACTGTGAGTTATGGCTTCATTTGCTGGTTCTCAGGAGCCTGGGAATAAGCTCATACAGAGCATGCCATGTGTAATCAGAGACATTTCCAGGCTCTGGAGAAGGATTTCTGTATCTACTCCTGGACTTTAGCTGATTTGAACACTCTTAATGCACAGTTTTCTCAACTGGGACCTCGTATATATGATTCAACATCTCTCTTCTCTCTTGTTCTGCCTAAGGGACTGAAAACAGCAAAATGAGCGTGAGACTCCAGCTAGTCTCATTCTGGGTTTTGTTTTTTGGGATTTTTTTGTGTTGTTTTCAGATTTTTTACACACAAAAAAAAAAAAAAAAAAAAAGCTGCCTTTTTACAGATCCAGCCGTGGGAACAAGGTTCTTGAGCTGTGATCAAATCAAATGTCAAATTATTTGTCTAATGATTAAGTCTGTTACAAGGAGAAGTGGGAAAAGTTTCTGCCAGGGTTTTCAAGCAATCCCAGGCATGGATTGCTTTCCACCTCAGGGCCAGGGAGCACCTTTTCCAAATATTTTAGTTAAGGGGGTTTTGCTGCCTCCCCCTCTCCAGAGTCAGCACAAATGGTTCAGCCACAGGCTGTGCCCTGGGCTGGACCAGGTTATGCCCCACTGGTTGCACCTGTTGATAACTTATCAAACCCTGGTGTGTGTTCCCACAGGCACTGCCAAAAGAAGTAAGATCTTGTCACCAGAAGAGAGGAAGGTGGTGGCGTTCCACGAATCCGGGCACGCACTGGTTGGGTGGCTGCTGGAGCACACCGAGGCTGTCATGAAGGTACCTCCACTGCCAGGGAGGAGAGTCCCAGGGGCTTCCCTGTCCAAGATTGCCTTGTGTGCAGCTCTGCTCAGCCCTGTGAGCCTGGGGCTGTGCTACTGCAGAAAAGTAAATGGCAAATACGGAATCACGTTCCTTGCAAAGCACCTTTGAGGCCATCGAGTCCATCTACTCAGCACTGCCCAGCCCACCACTAAACTAGGAGAGATTCAGGCTGGATATTAGGAATAAATTCTTCACTGGAAGGTTGGTTAAGCATTGGAACAGGTTCTCCAGGGAGGTGGTAGAGTCGCTGTCCCTGGAAATGCTCAAGAACAAGCAGACGTGGCGCTTCACAGTGTGGTTCAGTGGGCTGGTGGGATTTGGTTGAAGGTTGGGCTTGATGGTCACGGAGGACATTTCCAGCCTTAATGATTCTGTAATTATATAAACCATGTCCCTAATTTATGCTGTAGAGAAATCCATTATTGGGCTCCATTGGTGATAGTGCTGGTGCAAAGCTGATTAACAGCTATAGGAGAAGCCTTGCAATTAAAAATTACAAGCAACTGAGTCTCCTGGTGCTGCTGCTCGGTCGTGCACTTCCAGGCTGCTCCGTGTGTGCACACATCCAAATGTGATCCCTTTCCCAGCACGTTGCAGCCAGTGAAGCCACTGCAGGAGTTGCTCTGCTACTGATGGAGAGATGTGTTTTCCAGACTGGGAGGTTGTCTGCCCCAAGCCCTTCTCTGCAGGGAAAGGCCTCTCTGGCACCCTGGGATGTGATCCGTGCACATCTCCTCCAAAAGCAGGGACACTGTGGGGAGGTGGGGAGTGAAATGGCAAGGGTGACAGCTCCTTGGCCAGTTACCAGTAGCACATTCACTCTGAATGACCCATTGTGTAAGCAGAACTGGTGTTAATTACTCTCATTTAGTGGATGGGGAAAATGGCTGCTGTTTTTCTGAAGGCTTCTGTCTTTCTGCAGGTAGTCTCAGGGATTCTGGATGAGAATCAGTGAACTCCGTGTGGCCTATGCACTCCAAAGTAACTCCTAAATTTCAGGATTTCTGTGACTTGCTGTTAAGGATGATTTCCTGAGCAGGAAGTGTGTTTGTGTGTGGAGGCAGAGCCCTCGGTGCAGGAGTGAGGACACACTGCTGTCCTTGCCCGTGTCTCTGTAGGCCAACCTGTCCGTGGCTATGGAGAAACTTCCGTGGGAATGCAGAGGCCTCTTCCTGCCCTCCGTGTGGCGCTGTAGGGAGAGCTCTGCAGTTCTCTGAGCTGAGGGAGCTGCCCTGTGTTGCAGGTGTCCATAGCCCCGCGGACAAACGCGGCTCTGGGATTCGCACAGATCCTGCCCCGGGAGCAGTACCTGTTCACCAAGGAGCAGCTGCTGGAGAGGATGTGCATGGCCCTGGGGGGGAGAGTGGCCGAGGCCATCACCTTTAACAAGGTCACCACAGGTGAGGAGCCAGAGCCTGGCATGGGTAGGTGGAGGTCCAAGGGGATCTGAGCAAGGGACGGAGGTTTCCTGTGCTGGCGAGAAGAAATGCCACATGGTGTGTTTTGACACTTGCAAGATGGAGGTCTCAGGGCTGGTTGTCCTCTCTTGTCTCAGACTTGTTCCAAAGCTTAAAGCACAGTTCCAGCTACTGGTGAGGCTCTTGAGAAGACCTAGAATTTTTTTTGGTGTTTCCAACTAGTTAAATCCAAATAGGATCACAGAATGGGTTGGGTTGGAAGGGACCT